>JAPDSC010029288.1:0-23420 GCA_026290005.1 Latrodectus geometricus | reverse complement strand
TAAAAAAAAAAAAAAAAAAAAAAAAAAAAAAAAAAAAAAATTTAATAAATTTAAATGTGGCTTTCATATGATCAACATAGATGTTTAAATTAATTTAAAAATTAAAATTACTAATAATCATTCTAAGTTAATATTTTTAACATTTATATCTTTATACATTTTTTAAACATAAATTATTTATTCAAAAATGTTGAATATGAATTAACGTTTATTTTAAAAAAATTTTATTTATGAAGTTAAATTTAAGCCAACAATTTAGGAAATTTAAACAAAGTTATAATTCTATACTAAATTATCTTAAAATTTTGTTATAATTTACCTTTAGTAATAAATAGCATAGTAACTGAATTTATGAAACATGACTTTTTCTACATTGATATACAAACTGATAATTTAAAAGCCAGGTTGATGTATATTAATGAAATTTAGTTAAGAAAATTTTTAAAAAAGTAAGATTATTTTATTATGATTATTGATATCACTTAATGTTTAAATTTATGAAATACTTCCTTTTAAATTTTTTCCAAATGATCTTTCTCATTGCCAACAGATAAATTATAATAAAATAAATGTTGTTAGAATTAAATGATATTTTAGTTTCAGAAATTTACGGAACAATAATATTTTCATGTTTAAAATTAAAATATACATTCTAATTATAAAAACAATTGATGAAATTTGAAAGCTAATTTATTCATAAAAAGTCATCTGCATTAGTATTTTTCACTAAATGTGTTATCTCCATATATGTGAGTAAAAACACTTCCTTGTTTTCTAATTCTTGTTAAATTCTTGGTGTGGAATTTTCAAATTATAACAAATAAAATAATGTGTCTAAAAATTGTTGGATAAGTGTGTATAAAATTGGTACTTAATTGAACTAAAAAATTCTATATACATTTTTTTTATTTACAAATTATGTATAGAATTAATAAACTTTCTTTTTCTAATTGTATATGGACTAAATGCATTGTAATATAATGGACTAAATGCATCTAAATGTATTATTTTATTTTGTTTCTTTGTAAATTAAAAAAACATGGCTTAAATTTTAATTTAAAAAATTTACTTGTTTATTTTTATTATTTGGACAGTATATTTTGTCAAGGTGATTAGACATCAACTTTTAATATCTTCTGAATTAACTTTGGGATAATGATTATACTATCTGTTAAAAGATCTTTTAGGGTTGAAAATTTAAGACTGTAAAATTTGAAAATGTCTAATCCTTTTAATAAGGTATCTTTTCTTTCCATTTATAGTGATGCCTGCTATGCCAGGAATGTCTGGAAATAAACCATATTTTGTTAAAGGCTTAGAACCAGTGAAAGTTTCTGAAGGACAGACAATATCTTTGAAAGCTGAATTACCACCCCATTCTGCTTGCAAAATCAAATGGTAAAAATATGAACAACTTACAGATTTCTTAAAAAGAGTACTTTTGGCTTTTCCTGTTGTATTATTTAAAATTACTCGTCTCATATTTAAATCATTTTTATAATATTATAACTAATTTTACAGTGAAAATTGTGTAATATAGGTTGAACTTCAATGAAGGTTTATACAAAACGCAAAAATATTTTTTGAGTTATTCCTTTTTTATATCCTTCAATTCATTAAAAGTGAATTTTTTTCATGAATTTCAAATTCTTTAGTGAAATTTTTCATTTTTAATTTATTTCTTAGGATGAAAGATGGTGATGATGTGGTAAAGAATGATGGAACTCAAATGTTAGAACTACCAAATGGAGCTATTGCACTTATCGGTGAAGGTGCTACACCAGAGGATTCTGGGAAATATGTCGTCATTGCTACCAATGATAAAGGCAAAACCAGAAGCTCTGCTATGGTTGCTGTTGTAGGTAATAAAATGATAATGTTTTATCTAATTTTATTTAAAAAAGAAATATTTTTATAAGTTTTTGTACAAAAGTCTCAAGTTTTTAGGTTAATAGTATAAAAAATTGCTATATAATTTTTTTATAAGCATACACTTGGGGAAGCAAAATCTTTTCAAAATTAGGGCAGTATTTTATAAACAGTGATTTAGTTCGATTTATCTCTGTAAATGGAAATGTTACATGCATACATATTTAACACATACATCGATACATAAATTCATAATTAATAGAATGTTTTTCAAACATATTATACATATGTATATATATGAATAATTTGCTTACAAATCTTATAAGACATTTCTTTTACCAAGATAAATGTTATTTAAACTAAACTAACTGCGAGATTTATTTTTCTTAAAGTATTTTTAGATTTTACTTCATTACCTGTATGCACTTTTCTTAAACATTTAGGTGATGGATTTTAATTACCTGAAATTGTTGAACCATTGAAGCCTGCTTCTTTTGTCCAAGGAGAATCAGGAAAATTAAGTGGGAATTTATTAGCAAAAATTTATGGGGAGCCTCGACCTGAAGTTAAATGGTATATATTGATATTTCATATGATGAAAATTGTGATTTCTCTAGTTCAAGCTGTCATCAATTCTGTATATCAGGGTGTTATGCTGTTCCAACAAATTGTCATTATTTTATATTAAATTTTGATTCTTGTATTTTTTGGTCAATAATTTTACATGTAACTTTCTAATTTCCTAACTTTTTTGAAATATGATTATTTTGCGATTTTTTTTAATTTATGTTTCTTGTATTTAAGGAAATTATTAACATTTGACCAATCAAATGTTACAAACAGTTTATTTTACTTTCCAACAAATAAGTATTAAATTTTTTAAACAACATTTAGTATTTCAAAAATTTATAAGTAAAAATTTTGCAAAACGGTTGTATTTCATATTTTATTTCTCATCATTATTTAGTGAAATAAAATATACAATGCAAATGGATTCAATAATAAAACATTTAATATAAATATATGCCTACATTTATTTTGAGTAATAAGCACTTTCCCATATAGATTAAGTATTAACTTTCTACCATTGTAAGTGGTGTTGTTTTTTGCTATAGTTCATTTTGCTTTTTTTTTTTCTGTGATTAATAGTGCACCAGAAACTTGAAGAATTAGCTTTCATTGTTTAATTTTTTTTAGTATCCATGGATTTATCTATTTTATTAGAGATTCTAAGTTACTCATAGCACTTACTTGCTTTGTCAGATAATACTGTTTGTTTTAATTATCTGTTCTTTTGAATTTTCATATTCAGCTTATATTAGATATTAATAAATTTGGACTAAAAGAATAATAGTAAAATTTCAATTAATTTAAGAAAAGAATAATCCACATCTTAAAAATATTTTTAATATAAATTTTTCCATAACTTAGACAACATATTAAGTATAGTAATAATTGATTGTCAAATATATTGCTTTATAGGAAAATTTTAAGTTTAAAAATTTTATCAATTATGATCAAAACAAATGAAAAGGTAAAAAAAAGTGTTTGCTTCTGTATTGTGTTATCAAACAATTTATTTAAAATAAGGTTTGTGCTTCATCTAAAATCCCTTACCTGTTGTCTCCAATATCATTTTAACTTTTAACTAAGAATGTTATTTGATATTTTTATCTGCACTGTTTAAAGTTTTGTTAATAATTCTTATAATGTTAATAAAAATTCATTATAAAACAATTCAAATCTGTATAAAATATCTACCAAATCTGTATAAACATAATTTATTAATAGCTTTTTATAATACTAATTATTTGAGTGAGTGAATGTATAATTACTTAAGAGTGAGGGAACAATTAATTGAAAATGTCTTTATTTAAATGAATATAAAAATGGAAAAGTTTCCTATAACTAACTTTTCAGCTTTATATTAATAAAACATAATTAGTAATTAGAATTCTATCTACTTCTTTTTTTAAAAAAAATTGGTTTTATATTTTCATGTACATATCCTAAATAATACTGTTGGGGTTCTAAAAGTGTCAATATTTCTTTGACATATAAGTGTGTTAGTCTCGTCTCTAGAGGTCTCAATTACTAAAACCATTCTTTCCACAGAAGTATCCAACCATTCATTGAACTTGAAAAAACTACGTTTACTTTGTGGGTGTCCACACACAGTTGTAAATGCATTATTTAATACTTTGGAGACACTTATATAGCAACAAAGTAAAAGCAGCTGATCAAACAGAACCTTCTACCTCTTAAAAAAACATAAACAGGGAGAATAGGAAATAACTGTACAAAAAGTCTATTAATGCCTATAGCTATTAAACATCTGCAGTAATTTATGTTAATACTTGCAATGATATATATTTAATATGTTAAGTGCTAGAATAATAAAACATTACCTAAATAGAAAAGTCTTTCAAAATTCTGTTTAATTCTTTTCTTTAAAGAAAGTTTTGTGTGATTGAAATATATTTATGTTAAACATATATGTAATCATATTAATTATTTCTGTCATGTGAATAAAATTATGAATTATCATGAATTTCATATTCTTTTTAGAAATGTTTACTTTAGCTTGGCACTTCGTAAAAATTAAAAGCGATTTTTTTTCTTTACTTTGAAGAATCTCCATTATTCATCAAGCCACTTGAACCAGTTACATGTGTTGTAGATTGTCCAGCAAAATTAGAATGCAAAATTTCTGGAGAATCATTTCCTGATATAAAATGGTAATAATTTTTTCGTTTCCTAAAATCTGTATTTTCTATGGTAATTTATATGTTTATTTCAGGAGATATTATATAAATGCGAAGATAAAAATGTGATTTCTTTTGATTTTTTGAAACCATATAAAAGAATCCTTTTAGATGTGATTAAGAAATTATACATTGTATATTTTCTTGTACGCATGATTTTTTATTATTCATTTAGTTCATCTCTATTAGTGATCTACATTTCTTTAGAGCAAGACAATGAATGAATTTCTCTTGTATTTGTAGATCAATGTATAAAAGTATCAATACAAAAATTCTATTATTATAATTCTGCCACTGTAATCAAATTCTATATTGAATAATCATTTTTTATTTTATATACATACATATATGCCAATATACATTCTTAAAAGTGTACAGACACTTTTTTATATATGATATTGACATGGTCACATATATGATATGAGATAGAATATTACAAAACTTTTAACAATATGCTATTTAATTATATATTACATAATATATATCTAGGCTATTGTGTAATATTATTTTCTTATTTTAGGACTAAAGATGGAGAAGAAATTACAGATGACGATCCAAATGTGCGAAAACATCAGTTACCAAATGGTGAAGTGGCCTTGATTTTTGATAAATGTAAACCAGAAAATGCTGGTAACTATGTGTGTACAGCTACCAATAAAAATGGAGAAAAATCTTCAGAAGCACCTTTGAAAATAATAAGTAAGTAAAAATTTATTTGGGTTACAAAGTTTTCAATTATTATTAATAATAATCATTTTATTTTGAAACATTCTAAACAAAGGAATTATCAAAAAAAGCTACAAACTTAACTGAAAGATTGAAAAGAAAAATACAGTTTTGTTTAAAATTTTGATTAATTACACACAAATATATAATTTTGCTGTTTAAAAAAATGTTATTAATAATGTTAGTTTTAAAATATATTAAATTTACAGTATAATGATTTTAATATGCTTATAAATTTGATTTTTAATAGGTAGAGAGCGAGTAGGAGAAATGAAAAGCTCTCCAGCCTTTGTGACTCCACTTACTGATTTGAAAGTTGAAGAAGGGGAGACTTTCAAGTTAGAAGCTACAATCTCTGGAAATCCTCTACCAGACATTCACAGGTATTTAGACGATCAACCTGTATCATGTTCTGATACTATTCTTCCAGCATTTGACGGTAAAAAGGTAGTAGCATCAGTTAAATTAAAATAAAGTCAATAATATTTAATTGATTTTAAATATTTTGCTTTGTAAAATAATCTGTTAACTTTCTGTTTTATATGATTAATTGATAAAAAAATGAGCTTTTATTTTATTATTTTAAAATTAGCTATGTTTGGGTTCTTTATAATCATTAACGTTTCTTACTTCAATCTCTCCCACATTTTTCAATTTACTTTAAATCAAAAAGTATTTTTTAAAAAGTAATTCAAAATTCTTGTTTGTTTATTTTTAAATATACCCCAAGCAATATAAATTCTAAAGGAATGTAATGATTTTTTTAAATTATTTTAATAAAATGAAAATTTAAAGAATAGATTATCTATTTTTGCTGTATAATTGCTACGTTTTTGCTGTATGACTCATGGTTGTTGATAGTAATTTTGAACATTCTTTGGACCAAAGATATTTTTTAAATAGCTCTCAAACACAAATTATAAGTAGAGCAACAAATCTAACAAGTATATTCACTATATTTTCCAATTAAAATAGAAATTTATCTTTTTTTATAAATAGCTTTAAAAATTGCTATGAAAAGTGTAATAAAGTCAAAATTATTTCCTATTAAGTGAATTATAAATACACATGCTTAATTTAATAAGCATTTTTAATTTAAGAAAATATTTTGCTTTAAATTTTCTCAAAATATGTTTATGGATTATGTTGCATGTTGGCATTATAGGGGTATTTTTGATTAATACTACAGTAGAAGTCCGATAATCCGGCTCGGTGCCGGACTACCGAAAATTCCGGTCTATTGGACGGTAATTATAAGAACAATAGGTTAATAATTAAACTACAAATACAGTATGCAAATACATACAACAAAGTTTATTTTACATTTCATATAATGTATGTACACGTACTGTAAAACATATTTCACTTAGATTTAAAAAAGTCATGAATGTCATTTTGTTTTCTTGACGTTTGGTGTTTAGTTTGAAATTTATTTCGAATGAAATGGAAATCAATAGTTTTTGAAGCACTGTACTCAGCAAAACAGATGAACTTATTTAGTGATGCTGCAGCTTCTGCCCAGCTGATTTTTTTTCCTTTTCTTCCGTTTCGGCATCTGAGTCACTTTGTTTAGGCTTAGGTTTTGAAAACCTGGTCACTGTACAGTTAGAAAGAAAATCACTTATTTTTATAAACAGTTTCAAAAGTTACGTTTACTGCGATGTGAAAGGACACAAAAAACAACAACGCACAAAAAAATAAATGGCGAAGATGCTTCGTGATTAACGGATCTGCACTGCACCTGAATTTATTGTGACAGCTGAGACTAGGCGGCCGCTAATTGTTTCCGAACAATACCGAGCTACCCAGAAAACTTCCGAATTGCTCTCGAGCGTTTTTATTTGTTTTAAAGACACACTTTTGGAGAAAACCAAAATTTTTACAGTTTTCCGGAGTGATGCCGGACTATCGGTCATTCCGGACTGTTGGAAGCCGGACTAATGGACTTTTACTGTAAAATGCATTCATTTTATTTATTGTTAAGTATTTATTTATTTTTAAATACATTTATTTTACCTCTGATTTATTACTTCTCTATTTAAATTATAGAATTCTGAAAAATGTTAACTGAATAATTTTTATTCCAAATCATAGAAACATATAAAATGTTTTGTTTTTAATAATGTTTACTTCAAAACTTTCAGAATAAATATCATTAAGATTACTATCGATTCACTGATTTTATGTTTTATTTATTTTAAAAAATCGTTCATTTCTATTTTATATTTTTATAGGCTTGCTTGACAGTTTACAAATGTAATCCTAGGCATGAAGGAGTGTATGAATGTAAAGTTTCCAACATTTTAGGTGAAGCTAGCTCCAAAGTAAAAGTATCTGTCAAAGCCTATGAAGCACCTAACTTTATCGAAGGACTTTCCGACGCACAAGTAAGATCGCAAATTTACATATTTTTAGTAAATATTTAATTATTTTTTAAATTAAGAAATTTAGTAAAGCTGTTTCATCATTTCTTAAATTAAATGCATTGTTTAAGTTTGATTAGATTAATCTTTTACTAAACAAAAACCTGAGAAACATGTATAGATTATTGATAAATAAGTCTACAACCTAAAAAATTTGTATTTGATTTGTTATCTTATCTAGTTAAAATATTTATAATGTGGTCCTAAGGTCAATTATATATATATATACTTGTGCAAACCATAATTTATTAATAGTATGTTCTATTAATGTAATTAATTACATTATTAATATAACTTATTTTATATTTAAACTTAAAGTGTAAAATAGCTTTATATCATATATTAAGTGACTAATTAGATAAAAGTATTATGCAGTGTGATAAAAACTATGTTAAAGAATATTAAATGTTGGAGAAGAAAAAAATATTATTCACATTATGATTTTTATTAAGTATTGTGAGCATCATGTTTGATCTATTTACAATTAATTTGTAATTAGTATTTTTTCAATAAAAACAATCCCTCTAAAATATTGTCATGAATATGTATCAAATTTAAAAAAATACATTTAAAAATATTATTGGAAATATGTATCTTCGAACAAGCTATATATTATAATTTAACAATATATTTCTTAATTTTTGATTGTAATTTTAGCAATTCAAACTTCATTTATATTTTCACATAACTATTTTCTAAAACTCATGGAATAAATTTACAGTAGTGGTAAAAATCTTTTTTCAGGAATAATTTCAAATATGAAAAGTTTCTACTATAAGAAAATAAACAGCAGAAAATAAGTGTTTGAAATAAAGAATTGATAATAGACTTTGAAATAAAGAATTACTGTTTTTAAAAAAAGAAATTACTAGTATCAGAAAATTATAAATTGAAATAAAAGTTGTAATTTTTTTATTGTAATTTTCATTTTTTCCTGTTATTTTCCAGTTTGTAGTGAACAAACCAATGAAATCAATTTGCCGAGTCAAAGGTATTCCTGAGCCAAATGTTGAATGGTATTTTAACAGGGAAAAGTTGACACCTGGAGTGAAATATTCCATTCTTAAAGAAGGTGATAAGTGTATTTTGGCTGTCCCACACCCACAAAGTAGTGATTCTTGTATTTATGAATGCCGAGCAAGGAATTCAGTTGGCGAAGATTCTTGTCAAGCTAACATTGGAGTTAGGTTAGTGAAATAATTTGAATTTTTAATCTGCATATAAAGTCCTGTCAAACAGAAAAGGTATGAATTCTGCCAAATTATTGGCAAATCATTTAATACTTTTTAAAGTGCATATTTAATGATGATTGAAATAAAAATGAGTTTAAAAAAATAACTCTAACTAAATAAACTAAAAAATTCTTAACTTCTAAAAAAATTTAAAATGATTAATTTAAATAATATACAAAGAAAATTTTTTTAAATAGAAGACTTAAAAGGAATAACATTTTACTAGTGGCCAGTTGCATTTGTAGGCGATTTCCAATTGTTCAAAAATCATGTTTTTCTGGTTGAATCAATTTTTCACATATACCGAATTCTTTTTTCTATCAATTACACATTATATAGTATCACATTTGAAATAGATGCAATATTTTTATTAATTTTTTATATTCTTTTCATAGAAGAGACTCAGTGTATAATAATTTTGCTATGTACATTAAGATATACTATTATAATAGAACATCTTCTTTTTAGAAAAATTATTTAATTCTACAAGCTATCTTTCTGCAGGTATTATTTTAGTATTTTTAATTCATCTTATGTTTCCTAATTAAATGGAATCTAATTACCATATTTTAAACAAATTGGACTCATGGAATTGTTTATTGTTGAAATATTGCAAAACTTTAAATTTTTGCCTAAAAAATTTCAATGTTAGAAATCTCACACAGTAAAACTATATTAAGTAATTGGTAGTGAAAAACAATATTTATATAGGAAATACATAGGTTGTGAAAAAAATATAGGAATTATAACTATATAAGAAACTAATGGTAAATTAATTAATGGAGATAATTTTAAGGAATATTGAAATGTATGAATATGTCAATGACAAAATCGTTCATGAATAGTAAGCAAAAGAATTAAACATGTAAGAGTTTGAAATTTTTAGCCAATGTAATGGGTTTGTAAAAGTTACAAGAAGTACCCTTCAAAAAGATGAATGTGTCTAAAATGAAGATAAAGCATTTTTAGAGCATTCAACTACACATAGTTTGCTTTATGCAGATTTGGAATCAAGAAATGAATTATGGAGAATATTTTAATTTAAATAAGAAATCATAATGAAACCTCTAAAGTTAATTAAGACATTTAAGGAAATTTAGTTCTATTTTCTAACAAACCCACAAAAAAAGTTTTAATATTTACTAATATTAATGATTTATTGTTGATCTAAAAATAGTTTTGATACTTAAATGTCAATCAGGTTTAGCTAACTAAAAATTTCATGTCAATTTCATAAAAAAAAGTTGATTATTTTATTATTTAACATACTCATGACTTCATACTTTTTAAAATAATTTATTTTGTTTTGTCTATGTGGTATTTTATATTTAAAATAATCAGTAAAAATTAAGAAAATAGTCCAATGTTTTTTAAATAAAAAAATAATACTCATACTCAATTATCCCTATTTAAAAAATTTCCAAGAAAGGAATAAATTTCAGAGATATTTTATTTGATGTTATGTAGTTATGCTGAATAACATGGAGTTCATTTACATAATTTCATAATATAATGTTTATGTAAATTGTATTTTTAAATATATATATATATATATATATACAAAATTGGAACAAAAATTATCCTTTGAAAATATATTCATAAATTTATTTTAAATTCTGAAAACATGATCTTATAAAACTTTTTCTTAAGTTATTGACTTTCTTTAAAATAAGTCAGTTATATTTTTGCTGTATTTATTTATCATCTCGCATTTTACTCCAGATCTAGAAGCCATTTGTCATAATTATATTGAAGACAATGCCTAATGATTAAAGTTATCAACATTATTACCCCATTATAAAATTTGAAATGAATATTTGTATTCAAAAATTTTTATTAATTTTAAACACTTCTATTTAAATTTAATTTAATGCACCCTTGAATAAATTAAAATTTAATTTTTTAATATTTTAGTGCAGCAGTGTCTGAAGGTGAACCTGCAATGTTCTTAAAGAAATTGAAGGACACATCTGTTTTGAATGGAATGACAGGAAAACTAACAGCTTGTGCATGTAGCACTCCCAAGCCTAAAGTAAAATGGTATTTTTCTTTCTCATTCATGATCATTATTTTAATATCAAATATTTATATCATTTATAAATATATTTGATTTATTGAAAAGACATGTTATATTTGGCTTATCAGATTATTGAATATTTATTATTACAGCTTTTAGATAGTTACATTTTATTTTATGAATTGAGAAATAAATTTTGTTATGCATCATGAAAAAGCTTTAATTTTTAATTTCAGTTAGAAAATTTTGACTCTTCTATTTGCATAATAATTATTATTATTCCTAGTTTGAATCTTTTTCCTTGTATTATAACTTCCAAATAATATGATTTTTTGCAATTATCTTATTTTAAAAAGCAAAAGAGCATCAAACTTCATGTTCTTCATCATCAAATGACCTTTGTGCTAATATGATATTAACTACTATACTTTCATCTTTATGATACAGTCATATTTATGTTTCCATTTAACAATTCTAGAATTAAACATTCTTTCTAATGTATACTTTTTGAACTAAAATACTTCTTATTTAAGAAATATCATTGCATGTGTTAATTCATAAACAAATTGCTAAAATTGTAAAATTTATCTTTTGGGTACTTTAACTTTAGTTATTTTGCTTATGTATTAACTCAGTTCAATGTACACTATTTTATTTATTTATAGTGACTTTTACATTTAAACATATTCATGCATATTTTATTTTAATGAAAAAATAAATTCACTTTTTTAAAAAAATTATTAATGAAAGTTCTTTATTTTTAATATTATGCAATATATTAATGTTAATAAGGTTAATGCTTGGTAATGTTTGCATGTTTACTGTAAGGAATTATTTGTAAAAAAGATATCTTTATTTAAATTTTCTTTATCTCTTCTATACTCATAAGATAATTTCTACAAAATAATGATTCTTTCACTATGAGTAAGCAACATTTTACTTATATTTTTTTGTTTGTAGGCTTAAAGATGGAACCCAACTGACAGAAAATTTGCATTTGACTCTAGAAGCTGATACAAATGGCGTTATTTGTCTAATTCTTTGGGGAGCCAAAAAATCTGATGTGAGAACATACCGTGTATCTATTGCCAATAAATTTAGTAGTGATACTTGCACTGCTGTTCTTGAAATTGAAGGTAATATTATTTCGACTTTTCAAGAAAAATAATTTGATATGAAAAAGGAATTTTAATCTCTAGAATTATGAATTAAGCTATAGGCTCCTACTTTCAATCTTTTTTTATCTATTACTTGTTAATCTAAAAACTTCATCCATATCTCATTATCAATTGACAAAGAATTAGAATTTCTATCACTAATATGTATGTGTATAATTTTATTGGGTCTCTTAACAATAAATCAAAAATTCGCTATTTTTTCATTGTTTTTTTGCTGGCTCATTTTCTTACATATATGCAATGTATACATTGTTTAGCAAAAAAGTAAAATAAAATAAAATAAAACAATTTAATTTGTATATAAATTTGATAAATTATTGTTTCATTAAAATAAATGCTAATTAATCCATTTTTACACAAAAAATATTTTTCAAATTTTTTCTTATAAGCCTATTTTATTAATAAATGAAAATATAATTAAAAACATTTAATTAGTTTATATATATATGTAAGCATATAATACACCTTAACTTTTATTATAAAATGTTTTTAATGATAGAATTTGATTCCAATTTAGAATTATGTTAAAAATCTATTATTTATTAGAGTTTATGCCAAATTTAGTGACAAATAGAATAATTTGCAAGCATTCTAATTTATTACTAAATTTCTTTTCTTTACAAATTACAATCATTTTACAGTCTTTCTAAATATTGATCAAAATGAGAAATTGATACATTTACCCTTAGAATTAATAAATTTTAGCTTATAAGTAATATTTATATAATATGTTTATCGATAATTTATTTGCTTTAGGAGAAGATAAACCCAAGCATGAAGCAGTTAAGAAAGAAGTACAAAAGCAAAATATACCAGGTAATATTCTTAATTCAAAAGTCTAAATTTCTTATGTTTCTTTTACTTAATCTATAATTTCTTAAGAATACATTAAATTATATAAATATTAAGAGTAATTTTTCAATTTCTAATTAAATATTAATATAATTCTAATGAAATAATTTTCAAAAATTTTTATTGCAGTTTTTGAATAATAAATACAAATTTCAAATATCTAAAAAAAATTAAAGTAATTTTTTGTTTGATTTAAATTAATTTTTTATTCTATTCCTGCTCTTGTTTTATAGTAATTTTTGTAAAATATTTAACTTTGTTGTAATATCTCCCATAAATTAAAAGTTTTTGATAAATTTTTGTTCGAAATCTTAAAACTGTTAGATCTACTAAGTTTATCGAGAAAAACAGTAGGAACTACTTAAATTAAAAAATTAATAACATTTATTAACTTACCATAATATAAAATTTAATAATATTTATAATAACATTCATTAACTTCCCAAATGAAAAACTAGGAAATTAGGATTCTTATTAATTTATTATTTAAAAATTGAGTTAAACAGTCTTAAGAAAATATTCAAAATATGATTTCATTATATGGCTATCCAGCAACTAATATAATTTTGTAAATATTTACTGAGAAATACTTTCAGAATTATTATATCATTATGATTCATGTATTGTTAGTAGTTTTTGTAAATTATTTAATTTAAATTATGATAATTACCATGACAGATTTATATCATAATCATGAAAATTAAATTAATACTAATTTTTCATAAAGATAGAAACTGCAGATAAATAGGTGACAAAAATTAAAAACTGGAATTTTAATCAAAATGCCTAGAAATATTATGGCACAAATAGTGCAATATGTTGATAAAATGGCTATTATAATAGAAAAAACAATTTCGAATATTAGTTCAAAAAATTTAATATTGTTTTAAAATGTTTCAAACCCAAAATCTTTTATAAATAAAACCGTATGGAACTATAAACTTAAAATGTGCAAATGAAAAAGTATCAGTAAATATAAAATAGGCAAAACATTGTTTTGTATGTATACTTTTTATTTTTTATTATTTAAATGTTTTTGCATTGAATATAAAAACATATAAATACATTTAAATATTAATATCATATGAAGTTTTCTTTGTATTAATTTTTATGTAAAAAATATTTGGTAGTTATATGATATTTTTCTATTATTAATAAAGTTAATCATGTGTCAATGATTTTTTATTCAGGAATCAAGGTTACATCTTGTGATATTCGAGATCTTACTCCAGTTGTTGATTACATGTTTAGAGTGAGAGTTGAGAACCGTTATGGAGCAAGTGAACCGTCTCCATACATTACTGCTCATAGAATGCGTCTTCATAGACCTCTTACTCCAGCAGATTTTGCACCAAAAGATTATGACATTGATCATTTGAAGCTAGATAAATATGGTAGGTCTAAGTCTATTGCACAAACAGTTGTATTTTTGTATTTTAATATTTACCCCATACATTCACAAAAAATCTAATTTGAAAAGGCATATTTATTCATAAAATTTTCTTACATATGATAAGGCATCCTATTTTATTAAATTGATGAATTGGAAAGAAATACATTAAATATTATTTTTTTGATAAGTTATTAATAAATCTAAGAAATGCTTTAAATATTTATTATTTAAAAAATCAAATAATTTTAAAAAGAATTCTGATGTTAATATGTTCAAAATATTTTCTTGGATTACTAAATCTTTTTATCAAGAGCAAATAAAAAAATTTTAATAATTATCATGTTTTAATTACAACTTTTAATTGTTGTTAAGTTTAACATTAAATTGCATTGTAATTCTTATCTTGAAAAATAGAGTATATCTTGTAGAATGAATAAATTAATTAGCAATTCAATAATTGGCTCTAAATATTCGATATCTGATTAGATGACATAGATATGTATTTGGAGGTAAAATTATTGAATATATATGTTATGCACACATTCTCAAAGAACTAAAACCTTTAGCTATAACTTTAATTTATTTATAAGTTTTGAATATGTGTAGGCAGAAATAATTGTTACGTAATGATAATTTATGCAGGATTAAAGAAAATATTAAGCCAATGTTGAACCAATTTAGAATATATATACTGGAGTATAATTGCTTGGTGAGAAATGTGATGGTTTGGTAAATGAGTATTCTAAGCCCATTAACTCTAAAGTACAGTTTGGGATTCACCTACACTATTTTCTATGTATGTATCCACATCAACAATAGAAATTCTCTTTCAGTATATTTTTTCGATTATGAGCATTTCTGGAAAAAAGCTCATATTACTCTAGAGTGAAAAATATTTATTTTTGAATATATATATATATATATATATATATATATATATATATATATATATATATATATATATATATATGAATATTCTTGAACAATTAATGTTTCAAAATGTATGTAGTGTACAATCGATTATTAAATATTAAAAAAGATATGGTAAAAGTTTATAACTATATTGAATTAGAATAGCAATACTTGACCAAAATCAATTCTTTTGAAATATTGACTGAGAAAAACTGAGTTAGGAAAAAATTCTATAAGTATTACAATTCTTATATAATTTTTTATAAGTCAGCTTTTCCTATTCTAACAAAAGTTTCAAATTATTTGATACATTTGTAGCTTAAAAACTTTGTTAAACTTGATTAAAGAATCTGATCATTCTAATACTAGAGGGACTTGTTAATTTACTTAATGGAAAAATTTTGTATCCAATAGACATTATTGACTAACCTCCAATGGGATTCAAACAATTCTAAATTGTCTTATTTATCGAATATGACCATTATAATTGTATGATTAGTTTTAGAGCACAGAATGATTGCTTGAATCTATTGTAAAAAAAACAATCTCAGTGAATTCTATGTTGCCTTTTTTCAAAACTATTTAACTTAGAAAGCTATTAAAGACAAGAAGAACAGTTATTCTTGTAAGATTCATATCAGCTGTATAAATTTGTTATTTATTGCGCAAAATCGGAATCTCTTGCTCAGAAAAGTGGACAGAAGATGTGTTTGGACATTGGAAGAACAATTTGTTCATTATATCCTGTAAATTTTATTGTTTATTATATCCATATTAATCTCTCCATATAGATAAAATATTTATCTGTATGGAAGAATTAATATGATGAGAAGATAACAATGCCTTATGGTCTGTTATCACCACAGATCTTACAGGGAAAACTTAATAATTAAACTATTTGATGAAGTAACTGACAAATATAATTAAGTAATGCTGAGTAAGCATTGATTTCATTTAAATATTTAGGTAAAAATTTTATTTTTTCCTTAGCTTCTGCACCAAGATTTCTTCGCACTGAAGAAGATTTTACCTATGCAATCTGAGACCATCCTGCGAGGATTGAATTTTGGGTTTATGGTTGCCCACAACCTAAAATAACATGGTTTTTCAATAATGTACCAGTAAGTATAATTTCATCTCTTATAAAACTATTTTAATATTTAAGCTTGTTTCAATTCAGTTTGATTTTAAATTATGAATCATTCAAAATATTCAAGTTTTATAAAGCACAGATTTATTTTTATTTGTTTTTATTAGTAGTTTTCTAGGTATGTAAAAAAATATAATAAATGAAAATTGATGATATTTTGAGAATATTTCTTAAATATTTCAATAATTTATTGTTTCATAGGAGTACCTAATTTGATTCAATATTTAATAAATTAACAATCAAGTATTTTAAGAAACAAAATTTCAATTCTTTTGTGAATATTTTTAAAAGTTTGTTGAGGAATGTAAGAAGTACTTTTATCAATCATTGTATATTAAGTAAAATAATAAAATTGTTTCATTAAATTTAAGATTATGACTGTTTTTAAGTAATTAATTTGGTATAATTTTTCAGAAATTTTCTAAAAACTGGATTTATTGTTATTTTAAATTAAAGAAATTTTCTCTTTAATTTAACTAAATATGGAACCAAAGTATTTAGTAGCATAATTAATATATATTTTGCCAGTTTTACCATTTTTAAGATTATTTTTAAAAAATATATTATTATAATTTCAATTCCTAAATGAGTGTTTCACATTAAATGGATAAACTTATTTCATCTATATCATATAAAAGTAATTTAACTTTATAAAAACAGTTAAACTTTATATGGTTTTGTTTTTATAAAGTTAAACTTTATAAAAGCAAAATCCTTTTAGTTTATTTGAAACTATTTAGCTATTTTTTTTCTTAAAAAATACTTTTTAATGAAAATATTCTTCTACCATGTTAAATCTTCTATCCATATTATATATTCTACATAACTGTATTAATGATTGTTGGATTTTTTCCATTATAAGAGAAAATATTTATGTGTATTAGGAATGTTTTGCATTTGTTTATTTTCCAAAATAGTAAACAGATTAGAAGACATTTAAACAAAAATAGTTATTTTAGTTGAATTCGTGAAACTACCATTTGAGACGTATATGGAAAGTTAAGCATTTAATAATAAGATAAATTATTGTTTAAAGATCAAATGTATTTTCCTGCTAAATATTCAACTCCTCATCTATATTCTGTTTGATCTTCACATTAAATTTGTTTATTTCAATATATTTCCATATAAGCATAAAATTTGGAACAAATGTATTTTAAAAAATTGTTGGCTCTGAATCTTAGATTACACATATAATTGATTAATTTTAAACAATTATTAGGAACAATTATTTTTATTTTGATTAATTCAAATGTAATGTTTACATTATTATATTAAGGATTATATTTTATGTTTTAAACAGGTTGAATCTGGAAAATATGATTTCTTGGAAGATCGCAATGGTCAAGTAATCCTTTTCATTGCTCGCATTGGTGAAGATGATGTTGGTGCATACACTTGTAAAGCAGTAAATGAGCATGGAGAAGCTGAACATAAAATAAAACTCCTAATTGCAGGTATGTATAACGACTGAATTCATTTTTATGGTAACATTGTTTTTACTATTATTTGTTATTGTTTGGAAAAAACTGCAAGCTACATAGATTAGATACTTCATTATTTTTCAAATTTCATCTCTCAATTTGTTGTATTTCTATAATATTCAAAACATACCTCTTTGTGAACAATGGAATATAATATTTTGCCAGAGTATAATATAAACATTCACTGAGACAATCATTAGAAATAATATACGTCATATTTTGTCTAATAGATATTTTTGAAGGAATATTTGAATTATAAATTAATATAAAGAATACTTGGTCAACTAACTTTGTTATTTTTTAAAATTTTTTTGGTGCTATTATAATGTTTTTTTCTTTATATTCACAAAAATTGATAATAGATCTTTGAACCAGATTTCAAGTATTATTATGAATTCTTTCAGTGTATTTGGTCATTCTTTTCGGCACTCTTATTTTCATCCTATATATTAGAAATATATTTTTCATTAATATTTAATTTTACTGAATTCCATTGTGGCTATTAATATATAATGCAATGAGTACTAAGGATAAAAAAGTTCATTACATAATCATATGTTACATTTTATGGTATACAATGATTCATGCATATATTTCATAAACATCAATATTTATTATTATAAAGTTATGCTTTTATTACAATATTTATTATTCGTTTGTTTTAATGATTTTTTTTTCCATTTTCCTGTGATAAACATAACTAATTTTACCAATAATCAAGGAATTATTTTCCTTTATTACATTTGGGAGATTTAAAAGAGTGTATATTAATTTCTTTGTTCCTTTTAAATACCTATTATTATAGAAACTGTATAAGTAATTTTTATCATATTATATTTTTACTGAATGTCTTGATTATTTCTTGTCTTGATTGAACTCATTTTTACTACATAAGTTTTCATCCTTTCCTTCCTGTATTATATTAATCTAGAAATTAAAAATTTCAGATAATGGCCTATCTGCATTATTATTTACAGACTGTACATTATTGCTGTCAACAAATATTATATTATAAAGCACACAATAAATAACTTCTTAAAGTGGATGTAAAATTCTAGTTCAGATTTACACATTTTTGAACAAATTCATATGTGGGCGCTTCCTTGTACCATAAAACAATCTTGATTATATTTATAACATAACTATTATGTAAAAATGAATGTTTGCTACTTGAAAAAATAATAATCCAAATCACAAATTTTTATAACAAATAATGAATTAAATGGTATGATTGGCTAACCAAAATTTTTCATATTTCAGTTTTAACTAATCTAATTTAAATGTTCAGTTTAATTATCAGAGCAGTAGTTTTCTTTAATAACTAATTTTGCTACTCA
Organism: Latrodectus geometricus; assembly: GCA_026290005.1. Lineage (NCBI taxonomy): Eukaryota > Metazoa > Arthropoda > Arachnida > Araneae > Theridiidae > Latrodectus > Latrodectus geometricus. The sequence continues at coordinate 4,082 of JAPDSC010029288.1, read as the reverse complement.
AACTGAAATTTCTTGCTTTTAGCTTTGTTCAAGACTACAATAATTTATGTAAATCTGGAAAAGTTCAAAAAATTTTAATTCTATTGAAAATTTTGAAAACTTAATAGAAATTTTTGTGACATCACTTAAAATTCATTGAGAATTTTTGTGTGCATAATTTTCTAGGAGAACTAGCAATGTGTTGATAAATCTGTTCAGATTGTCTATAAAAATAAAATTTGTGAATCATATATGAGCTTCAAAAGAATAAACATTGACTTTTAACAAATGCCCTCAAGTTTTGCCAATAATTTTTTTCAATCTTTGTGATGTCAATAAGTTTTAAAATGCAAATCTATAAATAAGGATTTTCAGCCCCCTATTACTCTCATTTAGGAAAGTTACTTTGTTTTTGAAAAAAGGTTTTCAAGTATAAATTTATGTAAAACATTATATTTCATAATTACCTGAAATAATTATATAATTAATATTGGCATCCTTTTAAAAGCATTCTCAGATTCTCTCAGTGAATGTAAAAATTAACAATAATGTATGCCAACTCTTATCAGAGTTAATAAATGTACTAATTTTTTAAATGAGTTTATTCTGGCTCTTTTATTTTTTTCCATAACTTATGAAAAATAGAATTTTTTTGTACAATTTTCATTTGTTTTGTTTAAAAGATATTACCAAGGCAATAATACCAAATTTTAACTCTTTACCAATTCATGATAAAGTATTAAATTCTTAAAATCATTATTCCATTCACAAAATAATTTTTATTTTCTGATATATTTAAAAATTGTATCTGATTTTCATACTTTTATTACTATTCTTCAGGTATGCATAATTACAATGTAACTACTTTATTTTATTTTATTATTTATAACTTTAAAATGTAAATAAAAGAAGAATTAATATTTAAATGAAAAAATTTTTGAATGGTGTTAAGAAGCTTAATTGTTACATTATTTATTTTATTAATTTCTTTTACACTTAAGTGAATTATATTGTATATTATAAAATATTTCATTATGAAATTTTTCATTATTTCTGTAAGGAAACATGTTTGCATTTATTTATTAGCAAGGCAAATTACAAATTACTAATGAGAATCAAATTTCAACATTTTGAAAACTTAAAATAAAAATGTATATCATTTAAATGCTAAAACTGTATTTAAAAGGGGACTTTATACTGACTGAGAAACAAATAATTTTGTATTTGAATTTCTTAATAATGAATTTTTTTTTAATTAAGAATAAATAAAAACTTGTAAATTAAATTTGGTTTTTCTTTAAAATTATTTTCCTCTTAAGAACATTCAGTATTTTTTAAATGTCATTAGATATTTTTAGCTTTCTGGTTCTTAACGGGATACAATTATTTTTAAATAAATTTACAGAATATAGTAGTGTCTAAAAATATCTATCAATATCCCATTCATATTCATTCATTGATGCCAATAAGCATAATAAAATAACCTCTATTAATAAAAGTTATATAGTTATAAAGTCATCGTTTCAATATATGGTATCTATTTCATCCTTTATTAATTCCACATTTGTATTTTCATTTATGCAAGGTAATTCATAAATTAATAGAAATTTGCTGAAAAATTCACTTTTTAATCAATCTTTTGAAACTTCCATATTTTTCATACCTGCATTGAATATTAATTTAAGAGATCATGAAAATTTTCAAGATTTTATTTAAAAAGAAAATTTTATAACTTAACAATATTATGTGAAAAATGATAGTAATCTTAATGCTGAATCAAATACATCCTAAAATAAGTTGATGATATTTTAATAGACTACATATAAAAACTAAAAAGTTTCCATATTTAATCACTGAATAAACAGATACTGTATTTTTCTTTCAATTAATTTGCTTGCTTAAATTTAATAACTTTTTTAAAAAAAAAAGAAAATCTGCTTTTATTATTATTTAATAAAGTTAAAGTTTTTCGGCATTAAGTTGTCTGCTATACAGTTTGAAAAAATTTAGTATTTTAAAAATAAATGTGACTTACAGATTGGGAAATAGTTTAAGGATGTAAATTTTGTTATAAATGTATCTTTTATACATAATCTTTACTTATGTGATAAATAGTAATTGTGCTGATGGTAAGAATGGTATTGATTTATTGTGTTGAAAGATGCATAATAAACAAATTGATATGTGATTGTATATACATATATTTACTATTTTTATCCTTAATTTTTCCATTGTTAAGAGTGTAAATAGTAAATGATATTTTATTTCAAATTTGATATAATGGAGAAATATAGATATAAAGTATTTGTAATGATTACATATTGTGAATTTGTTATTGTCTTTAAAGTAATTGCTATGAACATGATATGTTTTTTAGTATTTTACTTGTTAAAGTCCAAATAATTATTCATATTAGATACATATTAATTTTATTTATCTTTGGATTATAGTTAACAATGAAGTCAAGGAATTTTTAGAAAATTGGTAACAATTAAAAATCCCTTAATTCTTTTGTTAACAGTTTATCCTAGCAATCAGAAAACTATCAGAATTTTTATTTCAGATTCTATATTTGCTTTGTTATTCTTTGCTCGTCAATATAAAATTGAGATTGTCTGAATGTTCAATTACAGTGACTAATCTTATTTAAATTATTTATATAAAAATATTAGTTATTCAAAGCCTGTTCTTTCTGCATTTTTTATCCACTCAAATATGAATTTCCAATAAATTTGATTAGATGTATTAAAATACATTTTAAAAAATTCAAATATTACTTCATTTTATATCATTCTTGAATTGGTGTTAATTATTTTATGTATTCAAATTTATTTTATTTTACATAATAATCATGAATTCATTTGAATCGATTAAAATTGGTGATTTCCGTTTTTACTGTAAATACTAATGCTAACATAATTTTTCACTTATTTCAGAAACTCCCATGATTACTAAAAGACTTGACCCAATCACAGTAATGATTCAAAAAGGTGGAGAGTTCCGTTGCCTTGCCATTGGTGTTTCATATCCAAAAATAAAATGGTTCAAAGATTGGCATCCACTCAGTGAATCAAGTAGAATTCATATCAAATGCGAAGAACCTGATACGTGCATATTAACTCTCAGTGATGCTATTTTAAAAGATGGTGGTCTTTACACTTGTACAGCCACTAATATTGCTGGAACCCCTACTTCTTCAGCTATGCTTAGTGTGGAAGGTACTTAATTTTTTTTTTATATTTTCATTAATGAAGTTTAATAATCATAGTCTATATCAAAATACTATGGCAAATATGAAAGAGTTTTTTTGTTATTGGATACTAGACTTTTATTAAAGTTATTCCCTTTTCTGAATTGAGTTATATTAAATTCCCAATTTTTACAATGTTTAATGATGAAGTTTAATTTTGATACCAATGATAATTTTCTATAAATTTATTGAAAAATATATTTTTTAACACGAAATTTTTGCAGAGAAATTTCATCAAATCATTTGTCAAATATTGAATAAAAACTTCTCATTAAATTAATTTTTCAGAATTTCCAAGCTTGTTTTTCAAAAATAGATAACCAAAAACCATTTATATGTTTCTAATTTTTAAATGTATTCATGATCATTTCATGAAAAGTTTCTTCATCTATACTAAGATCTTTTAAAAAGACACTATAATGTGTTATTATAAACTCAAGCTTCATAAATTTTAAAATAAGAGGGAAAATATTTGTATTTATTAAAATAAAATATTTTATACAATAACAAAAGAATATGTTTACTTTTGTTAAAATCATTTTAAATATGAATGAAAATCTGCTTTAATTGATTTATATGATTATCTGCTTTAAATGATATACTTACTTATGCAATATTTATACGTATTCATTATTGTCTTAACTTTTCTTATTTAGAATCTGAAAATGAATACCACCTTCTCACATATCAGCGCCCACATATTGTTAAACCTAGTGATCGACCATTTGAAGATTTCTATGATATTGGTGGACTTGGAAGGTATGCATGTTTAATTATTATTTTCGTAACTAATATTAAATTAATTTTTCATAAATATTTCAATAATGATATTAAAAAAAATTAAATACTTGAA
>JAPDSC010029281.1:0-11686 GCA_026290005.1 Latrodectus geometricus | reverse complement strand
AAAAAATAATTTGAGATACGCGTATTCAGCTTATTTAAAATTATTTTGAAAAAATTTCGAAATTATTAAATTGGACTTTTTTACATTCGCTTTTCTTTTATCTCGGTATCTATTTATTTGGTACAATTTGCTTGGTAACATTTTGTAATGAAACATTGCGTATATGAAATTATGAAATAAAGTTTTTTTGTATTCAAATGTTAACATCGAATACTTAAGAAGCTGAGTAACGTGTATATTTTTAAACTTTGAAATAATTTTTTAAGCTTTCGTCAATCAATTGTAGCTTGAAAATCCCATAGATACATACAAATTAAACTGGTTTACATCTAATTCCCCGTTTGTCATTCAGATTTCTTTTACATTCAAATTTGGAGGTTAAAAAAAAAGAACAATATTTTATACTTATAGAATTAAAATCCTTCTAAATTTGATACTTGAATTAAAGAATAATTTTCGGAAAGTGTATATTTGTTTTGCGTAAAACAGGACAAATTTTTATTTTATAATGAATTGATTTAAGGGAGTATGTTGTCACAGCCTACCCTATGCCAACAATGTTAAAACTTCCTCTGATTCGGCAATATTAAAAAAATAACTAGTACATAAAATTGTTTGAATTTTTTTCATGATTAAGTACAAATTTTTATATAATTTAACAAGAGCATTTTTTTATAATTTATTGCTTATTTCTTTTTTAAAAATAATTAACATATATTTTTCCACTTACATCGTTAAAATTTTCAAACATTTTAAGTTGTAAAATTTCAAGAAAATACCATATCGAAAAAAATTCTTGGTTAAAATATGTAAAATAACATATTTTATAGGTATATTGAGTTTTGACAACTTTAATTGAGTACTTTTTCAAAATATTTCCTTATTTAGTAAAAATATCATTTTGAGAAAAACAAGATTTAACACGAAAATTGTGTACAATTAATACATTCCAGCTTTATAACTTATAAATAAATACTTCTAGTTGGTTAGCATCAAAATTTTAGTATCATTAGAAGCAGAATTGTCAATAATTTTTTTTTTAAATATTTAAATTGTGTTTTTCAGTCCATATTCTTCCACTACCCCTTAAGAACGGTTATTCAATCAAATTCAAATTTAAAAATAATACAGTTTGGTTTATTATCAATGCATATTTATTTTTAAATATAAAAAAAAGACATTCCTATAAGATGATATGAATGACATACGAAACATAAGTTTAAATATATTTTCTGAATTGGTTAGCAATAAGTTCCAGCCTATCTGTCCTAAAGGTTAAAGTTCTGGTTTATAGTTTAATCGTTCGTGGGTTCCATTCCCATTTCAGGGGTGGATGTTATTCTTAATAGTTTTTAACCCATTTTAACTTCTGCAGATCTCGACATTAGTTCTCTTGGTCAAAAACTGATCGTTGATGACCAACTAAGCGAATCAATTCCAAAATAAATTGCGAAAAATGCAAATCTTATAAGCGAAAATTGCAAGGAACCAAATAATACACATTAAAAATCTGAAGAACGGATTTCATACAGGTAATGAAGTTTACATGCAAAATGTGGAATCAAATGAAGCAGATATAAAATTGTCCCTTTTAGCTTGACCAAAGAATTTCAAATGCCAATGGAAATGTGCTTTTGATGTGTAAATATGAATTCTAAGAAATTTATGGTAAGGAATCGTTAGAAATGAATGCTAACAATGGAAAAAATTTGGAAACGAATAAAAGGAAAATTTACTGATCATGAAATATGAACCGATGTGTATTTTCCAAAGATTTTGGACTTTTTGCTACATGGTATCAAAAGCTAGGAGAAATAGATTTTTACACAATGCTTCAGAGATTTTAAAATTTTAATTCACTTGATAAGATGAATCAAATACCAATTTTGAAACACTTTTTGTTAAAGTAAGCATAAGAAAAATCATTGTATAAAAAAAGTTTAGATTAATTTATACATAATTTTCAACAGAAGTGTAAATTTAATTTTTACGCAATTGATAATTTTGGAAGCATTTTTGTGATTGTGTAACTGAATTATTTATCTTACTTGAAAAATGTTATAAAATTGTTAATGTTACACAATTATTTGTTAAACAACTTTTAAGGTAAATATAACTTTTACAGAATGAAGCAAGGTTTGCAATTATGATTATTAAATAGTTGCGTGTGTTTTAATTTTTTTAATTTTTTTTTATCATTTTTCAGGATTATTTAATTTTTTATTTGCATGAAAATACTGTTTAAACTAATAAAGATTGTTTACTTTACTGTTATGTAAAAATTATGAGTACAATATTATATCTTACCAACAAACATTGAATGTTACAAAGTAACTTTTAGTATCTTATGTAGTTATTAATATTTTATGTGAATTAAAATTTCAAATTTAGCCCCTTATAAATAGTTGTTTCCTTTTCCTATGAAATGCAGTTGAGAGCAAAATGTGATTATCAATACTCATATTGATCGATATTGTTTGATATTATAATGTTTAAAATATTTCTTTGCTGTTTTAATGTCATTTTAATAAATGTAATTGCATTAGATAGTGTTGATTGTAAGATAAGATAGTGTGGATTGTATTGCTATTGCATTACTATTGACACTATTTTTTCTAGAGATGGAACGTTATTTATATACATAGTTATATTAGTAACCTATAATATATTACACAGTACTTTACAAACAACATAATTATGGAATAAGTAAGAAATAAGAACTTAAAAAATTTGAGGTCATCAGTGTGTCATTAAAATTACTAGGAAGAATAATATGTAGCAAAAAACGTTTTCGAATTTTAAAGGCAAGCTAGCAATTATGAAGTTGTTTTAAGCATCTTTGAGAAAACTATGTACGCATAACGCTGCGATGAGTGATACAAAATTGATAAAAGTTATTTTGTCAACACTTTATTGTAAGTAAATAATCGAGGAATATTATGGTTAAACATGATTATAATTGCTGAATTAATTATTCATCCTGCTTCAACAGTTAAAGAACTAAGGAAGGACAGTTTTAGCTGTAAAGGAAGCGCAAATAGAGATTGATAAAATCAAAAATGGTTTCGTTGATTAAATGGAAACAAAAAATATATCAATGTAATACAAACAAAGTCAATATATAGTTATTTGAATTACAAATATTTTTAATTAATCTCAAATTTGTTTTTCAGAAAAATTGAAAAAATAAGATATTAGACCTGGATATGTTTTCTTAGTTATTGATTTAAGAAAGATGGACAAAAGGGGTCCCATTTGTTTCTCAATAAATATTGATGATCAAATTTATTTTTATCAATAACTCATTCATAAATTTTTAATTATTTTTATTATAAATATAATAAATATATGATGCTTACTATAATTTTTTTATTATTTCAGATATTTTTGATGTAAATCTTTAAATATGTATCGCAGAAGGAAAGGTCAACAATTTATAATTAATTGTTTTTTAGTTACAATTAATTAATTTCCATAAGAATGGAATTTAAGTTAAAGGAAAAGTAGAGTAATTTTAGAATAGATTACATTCCTTAATACTTGAATATAATTTCTATATCACGTAACATATCAGAATTTTAGTTAAATATACTTTTAAAATCTCGCTTTTACTGTCCAGATATTCATTACAGTAAAAAAAAAAGAGAAATTTAAGATAAAATTTGCAAATGTTTAATTTTCAGATATGTAATGATATAAGAAACTATGTCTAGAAGAAAAAGATAAAATTAATATACCAACAAACATACATTAAAAATTTTTCAATTAATTAATCATTATGCAGCTATATAAAAAGTAAAATACTAAGGAAATATAAATTCGATATATAAAAAACATATTCGATACATTAAAACTGGCAAATCATTAAAATGATGAGTAGATATTAAAACATGTAAAAATGAACAAATAAATAAATTTAATAATGTTTTTTTTTTTTTTTCCCCCTCATATTTACTCTGAGAAAATGTATAATTCTTTTTAATGGAGTTAAAAAATTAAACGTTCGATTTTAATGAAATATGAAAATTGGTTAGTAAAAGTTTTGAAAAATATTTGTGAATAGGATTTCTAAATAGGGTATTTTTATGAATTTCGTTTTTTTTTTTTTTTTTTTTTCTTTTGCTTTGCTGCAAAAATATTATTAGAATTATATTCATATGTTTAACTTTTTGTTTTAATAGGTTACAAAATTTATTGATGAATGCAAAAAATTTTATTATTCATTTGTGTGATAACTACTAAATATTAAAAATATTTTAAATTAATATGATTGAGGAAATTTTAACAAGTTTCCTCTATCAAATTAATTTAAAAGATTTATTTTTTAAACTTAATTATTTTTCCTTTATTTTAATTCGACTTATTTTTAATAACATGCAATCATGCACGCTATTATTTTTTATTTAAATTCTTATAAAATTCTGTTAATACTCGTCACTTTTTATGAGAAAAGTTTAGATATTTGAAAAAATGAAAATAAATTGTTACAATGAAAAAATAATACATATTACGTTTCAATTTAATTATAGTTGACGTTTCATTCATTAAGTTTCACTCCTAAAAATTGAATAAGGAGATGTAATTATTTATTTTTATTTAAGATTAAATGGAATTTATGTAAACAAAACAAAAATACTATAAAAAAAATATTTTGATTATTCCCAAAAAAATTAGTCGAATAACTAATGTAGTGCTGCCATCTATGAGATAACTAGAAAACTATTTCTTAATTTTAAGAAACATGCGGACTGTAATGGCAGATGAATAATATTAAAGATAAGTTTTAGAGATTCACAGTTTACACAAATTTTACGAAATTATATAAATTTCGAACTTTAGTGGCATTCATTTTATTTGAATACATTTGAAATTTTACTTAAAAATCAACAATATTTTTTTTAATATTTAAAAGAATAGTTTTATGCGACATCAAATCCAATAGAAAATTTGTTAAAAATATAGATGTTATTTATTTATTTTTTATCTAATATTACACTTTTTAAATTTAATTTAAATTTTATGTTTTTATTTATTTTTTTATATTTAGCTGAAAAATACAAATTTAATGTTATCTATCAATGTAGTGCTCCCTAATACATTGGAACACAAATCTATTACCGTAAAAAATTATGTGCATCATGAAAAGTATTTCCATAATTTTTAAAATTTAATATTAATATTTATAATTAATTATAATTTAAAATATTAATATTTAATTTAATTTTCATAACAAATGTTCTATACAAGAAAAACGTACATATATTATTTTTTTAAAGGGAAAATAAAGGTTAAAGTAATATCTCTTTTGAATTATTTCTTGATATTAATACGAACAATTTTAAAAAACCTCTTTTGAAATAATAAAGTTAATTCTGTATAAATTTCTTAACATATTTCGTGAGCTCTGAGATTTCGTCAATTTTTCTAATATAATATTTAAAAAAAGAGTATTATTTATATTGCACGGTTTACGACTTTGGGCAACTAAATTTGAAATTTTCCCACACTGGCTGCCAAAATTAGTCATATTAAGTCGTGTTAATCTCACATCTCTTTAAAGTTTTTAAGTTTAACGTCTTGTTTAAAACTCTTTAAAATAAAATTTGTAAGACGTGTATTCACTTCATACTTTCTTAATTTATCAGATATAAAATTCAGTACTAGATATATCGCTTAAAATGTATAACACATCAAATAATAATAACGTGAATTAAAAAAAGAAAAATCTTTATTTGTTCAAGTATTTTTACAGTGTGTACATTACATGCGAAAATGCTTATTTTTGTACATAACTATTAACATTATTTTTTAAGGTTTATTTTATGTGCATCAATTCTAGTTTTTTAAACCTTATTTTGCAATTACTTATTGCTTATTATCAAACATTAGCACCGCTAATAATGATTATTCAACAATATTTTCTTTTTAAGATTTTTCTGCATAAAACAGCTTTTTATTATTAAACATGTCAAAAATCTACAGAACAGTTTTTAAAAAAGATATTATGTTGAATAAAATAAGTATATAATTTTTTAAATATAAGAAATCTTAAATTTTTATAGTTTTATAAAAGACTGCAGTTTATATCAAAGCAAGAGAGAAAATTAAGAAGAAGTTAAAACAAGAAGACAAGCTATTTTATAAAATAAAATTTTATTTATTTATTATTTGTGGAATAAAGAAATAATGAGAAAATAATAATCTTATTCTGATTTAATTCTTTCTTTGATTTTTTAACAGAAAATTTCAACGGTTTAATATGTTTACTATAAATATGCTTCGTTAGAAAAAATTTTCTAGTAATTATTTTTACAAAAGATTAAGGCTAATTTTTTAATGCGTCCAATTTTTACATTTAATGAAAAAAGTTTCATAAAAATTACTGTATGTTTTTATAAATTTAAATATTTATTTAGAGGGGAAAAAAAAAAAAAAAGATTTTTGATTGTAAACTTCATTTTTTAGATAACTTTGAACTATTTTTAAAAACTGCATTTTTTAACATAACTTTTACAACCGTTATTATTTAATTTGACTTTAAATGAGAAATTTTATTACATGGGAAACAATAAAAATTTATTGTTACTTTATGATGATAAAAGTCTTCTTCTTATATTTATATTTATTATTATATATGTAAAGAATTCAAAAGAATCGAGCAACGACTAAATTTGCAAATTCAAACTGTGAAAAAGAACTATAGGATTGAGTAATTATACAGTTAGATGCATTTATATCGTTTACTTTCCAAAAATATAATCTTTATTATCATTAAAACGTTGTGAATATGTTATTTTATTTGTAAACGCATTATTTCTAAATTATGTATAACAATTTACGATTCTTATTGATTTAATGTAATTTATAAATATTTCAATTCTTTCAAATTTCAAAAGGTATAAATTTTAAAATTTAAAAAAATATAAAATTACGTCATAATACTATGATCCTTTTAAGAATATCACGTTGCTAAAACTATAAGCTCAATTTTCAATAAAAGTCACAAAAAATGAGACCCTTCTCCAACTAAAAATAATGGATAAAGTTATGATAGTTAATACTTAAGGAAATAATATTTAAAACTTATCTATTACTTACAGCTATTTTCATATCATGCAAATTTAATATTTTTAGTAAAATTGACTAACATAAACTGTGTTTACCCATTTCCTATAGATTTTGTTTTAGAATGTTGATAAAATGGCACAAGTTCCAAAAAATATATTCTAAAATTATTATTACCGTATTACATTGAAAATGAACTACTCGGTTTGTTTCTTTACTCTACAAGATTTGAACAATGAAATTATTCATGCGATGTTTAGAAAAATTCATGCAAAAATATATAAAAGACGTAAAATATTTGTTTTGGTTTCTAATGAAATAATAAGCTTTTATATATTATAGCGCATCATATTTATAAATCTTTACATAGAATATTTGTTAGAATTAATTATGGCTACACTGTTAAGAATATTCTTATCTTACTTTTTTTTTATCTTATGATCTTAAATAATCTTAAGATAAGGAATAATAAAAATAATTCTTACTTATTTTTTGTTCTTTCCTTATTCTTATCTCTCACAGTTCTGAAAGTCAGTCAACGTAACTAATAAATAATTATTTGAGAATTTATGAGAACGTCAAAAAAGAAATGTGTGATTTATCAGAATTTGTTGAGGAATAATCTTCAAAATCTATTCAAGAATAATATTTTAAATCTTTAAAAAATAAAAATAAATAAAAAAAAATTAAAAAAAAGTAATTTTTTTTTTGGAAGAATAAAACGAATTATGTGCAAAATAAATAGAATTGAGAAAGATACAGAACGACGGAAGAATTACTTAACTTTTCTAATGTGGGAAAAAATATATTTTAATCAATAGAAATATTTAATGCAAAACAAAAAATACAGAATTCCTTTTAAATATCTAACAGAATTTAAAGTAATAAAATGTATAGTAAAAACATACACAACATTTTTTTAACGTTAAAATTTTATTTGGGTCTTTTTCTTTAATAATTATCTTAGTAGTCTTAAATCAAAATAAGTATTTAAAAAAATATTAAATTCCGTATTTTCGTATTGTAAGTCAACATAGCTTTCTTTAAAGTTTTCAAAAGTATTTTTATTGACTACGAATTATACATAAATATATTTTATAAATTTAAGCAATTGTTTCAAAAATCACATTATTATATTTGTTTTCTATTAGCTTCAACTTCCGTCCCTAGTTTTGGGTATCATAACAATGTCAAAGATACTTGATCAAAATTAAAGAACCTCAGAATCAATGGATGTGCATAGAGGAAGCAAAAATACAACATCTAATTATTTAAATGTTTGATACAGCGTTCCAAGATCAATTTATATTAAAAAATTTTAATGTTAAATGAATATTTCTTTTCATGCGAAATATGCAAAAGATTAACCAAATTTGACCAAGTTTTAGAACAAACTTTTATTATTTTTACTAAATTTACTAAATTACGTTTACTAAACTTCTTGTAAATTGGTTTACTAGAAATTTAGAAGTCTATCCAATTCTAAGAACTTATAAAAAAGCTACTTCGAGTTTAAAAGTTTAAACGTTAGGCAATTTTAATTATAATGTAAGCATTTGATTTGAGAACTAAATAAATAATAACTATCCTAATGAAGAAGATACAGTTCGTTTTAAAATATTTTTGCTGTTTTTAATAAAAATTCATTAATTTTTATTGGAAAAATTGTTCTGAATAGTTACTAAACAAGAAACTAAGTTAAGTATTTTCATAATTACTACATAAAAAACTTGTTTTACTTTAAAAAAATACAATTCCACGCACAATTAAGAATAAAAAAAAAGTAAAATGATAAAGAAAATATGTAGTACCGAAAGAAATACATTTATATGACAGAAAGTACATAATTTTCAGTTAATTTTAGTAATTAGTATTCAATAAAAATATCCAAGTTCAAACTAAATGAATGGTATTCTAATTTTTTATTAGCGTTCCATGTCTAGTAAAATAAAATAATAAATTAACATTTTTGTAATATAAAATAAATAACACAATCTTCATAAATTAAATTAATATGATTGATTAATCGGTTCGAATAACCATTATCAATACTTTTTGATAAAGATATCGTTTTTATAAAATACGAAAGAAATTCTGAAAAAAAATGGACAAAAAAGAAAAAATCAATTTAATATATCATTTCTTTACGACATAACAGTTCTTTCAAAAGCCGCAAATCGCGATTCTATTGTCATCGAGAGTCGTTTGCTTCTAAACTGTGGCCACTGAACATCACACAAATGAAAAGAATAAAAGCAAACGATATAAAAAAAAAAGCTGAGAGAGATGAGAGCGCCTTGATTAAAGGAAGGAGATATGAATTCTTATTAAATGGAAGAGAGAGATCGTCTGATGAAGCGGGCGCCAACCAGACATATTGAATCATGGTCCAAGAATCTTGCCCGCCAATTAACAGACTACAGGAAATGACAACGCTCATTTTCTACCCCCCATCCCCTGTCATTTTTTTAATGTCATGCCCCGACCTCCCCCAACTTCTCATTTATCCAATTTGTTAGGTGGGGGGTCGATTGAATTTAACTGGCGTGATTATTCGATAGATTATACTATGGTAAAAAAGAATTTTTTTTTGTTCTGTCTCCATAATGACGAGAGGAACACGAAAACAATGTTAGCTAAATACTGAGAATAGAATGAACTAATACAAAATCGAAACGAAATTTTAATCACATTCACTATTGATAATACAATTATAGTTTTGCTCTTGTTATATAACAAGATGGAATTTATTAGATATTTGCCTAGTAAAGAAAAAGTCTCCTTTAATAATCCACCCGATACAATGGTTTGTTTGAGCACTGGAAAATCAAAAAATAATTGGGGTCTCTTTTTGCTGAATATGTTGTTTAGTTTAAGCATAAGAGAATATGAGAAGAAGAAAATTAAATACTGAATATCAGCCCAAGCTTTTAAGAAGATATAAAATTATTCTCCCTTTTTCTCAATTATTTGGCTTAATTTATATCATATTTTTAAAAAATCTATAGAACTTAATCACTCTAAATAAGAAAATGATATAAAAATTAACATGTAAATTTCATATAAAATACAAACCCCTCAAATTACATTGGATTTTAAGGAGTTTTAGACGTGTCTCAAGCAATGGATATCATTTCATGACTTAAAATGCCTCTGTAAATTATTCTTAACATCCAATAAATGTACGTGGGTCAAAAAATAAGTTTATAAGAATAGTGAAAAATTATTCATTAACAATAGATAAAAAAATACAAAAATATTAAATGGCATGCTTTTGTTTTTATCACCTCATACTCACTAAATCACCAAATCTTTTTCCATAATCTCCAAATCTATTTTGGCATTTACCTGAATGGTAGGATAAAATCACTTGACCCGAAAAATCACAGCTTTGCTTCGGAAGTTGTTCTGAAGTCACGAATGAAAGGAACCATGCTATTCAAAGCTTAATTCAGATAAAATAAATATTTACTAAATACCAAATCTGAAATGTATAAAGCTGACTCCAGATTTTCAGCTTGGGCATTTGCGGCGATTCATCAGTTTATGAGCAGCATAAGACCTAGCATTGTCATGTTGGAGCACGACCCCAGATAGATAAGACATGTCATTTAGATAAAGACTTATTTTTTTCACAAGAAACAAATTAAATTTTGCTTCTCCATGTGAACAAGGCACTGGATGTTAATCATGGTAGTTTTTCTCCATACAACCAGAAACCCCAAAAAATAATGGAAAACAAATCAGACTTCAAGAGTCCAATGCTAATCAGCTCAAGTAAAGTACTTAGTTTCATGTTCAGCAGACAAGGTTTGTGACATCGAATATCATTATATGAGAAGAACACAGTTCTTATCCTTGTGTTCATTTATGCACTGACCTTGAATTATATTTTGTTACTCATAATGAAGGGAGAATTGCTTAAATTCAGCAGAATCGTTAGAAGAATTTTGAAATTTTTTAAATTCAGCACAATCTTTTGACGAGAAGAAAGGAAAATACTCAATTTATTTTTGTGAAACGATTCTGCTCAATTTTTAACGATTTTGCGTTATTTTTTTTATAATAAGGAGCATTTTATAGATAATTTCTTCACTAAACATTTATTCACTTTATTTAAAATAAAAAGCACGATAATATTAAAAATAATCTATATTATAAATATTATAATAATATATTATAAATGTTATTTCTAATTATCTTATAATCTATATTAGATCTTTTGAGCTGTCATCAGAATTATCTTATGATCAATTATTAGCTGCTTTCTTACAATGTCGGATTTGATAATGTATTTATGCAATGAAAAAATAAATTTTATGACAATAAATATCAATTATTTATAGCAGCTTTTAAGGTCATAAAACTAAATTTTAATTTGCTGAGTATACTTAATATCTTTATTCAAATATTTTTATCGTATATACATTTCCTTCCTTTTATATAAACATTTCTCTTGATATGTGTAATTCACCTATTAGGTATATTTTTAGTTAATAGATTTCATTTTTAATTTATTTTGAAACCGCTAATACAGATTAAATTTTAAAGAACATGAATGATAGTATACTGCTAACCATGAAATTCATGGAAAGTAATTATTTAAGAAGCTTAAAATAGA
>JAPDSC010029276.1:1790-12628 GCA_026290005.1 Latrodectus geometricus | reverse complement strand
GATTTATTTCACCAATAAAGAAAAAATCATGCAAAGAAGGGTTAACTGAAAGCCTTGTGGGAGTCCAATAGCTGGTTTTTCACTATTAAATTATTGTAGATCTTAAATTTTTTACCTTTATTAAGCAGGAAATTAAATTCAAGAAAATAAATGTTAAAACAATAAAAACATTATTAAAAGGAAATAAAAGACGAATGATGAAATGTTATCATTTAGATTGAAATTCAATGCTTGGTTTATTGTTATTTATAATCAAAGCATTAAAATTATTCTTAAATTTCATAGTTTTTACAAATTTTTTTTTACAAATAATTGCACTTTGAGAATTAAATATTTTATAAGTTTTGGAATTTAAAATTCACTAGCGTAGCGAAGGGTGCTATAATACCGCTGCCACTAAATACTAGATAGATACTAACCCAATTTTTGGGAAAATTTAATTTCAGGTTGGTCAAGTATATATTGAAATCCTGTTTAGAAACAAACAAGAAGTAGATATTGGTGAAAGACGGGAAACATCTGCTTGCTATAAATGAAAATCTTTCTACTCTTATATAAGTTACATTGTTTAACTCCTATTAAAATTATGCTCTTTTAATCATGTTTTTCTTTTAAATATCATACTGTTCAAGATTTCTAGTGCTTTATTATTATTTTGTACTACAAATCTTATGCATTTGTAATAGACGAAAATATCTTTCTGATAGAATTTTTGAAGTATTGGTCATTTTTATTCAACTGAAATGTTTTACATTTGTCATATTATATTTATGTTATATCTCTTGATTTATGAATCAATAATTCAGGGAGATTCCAAGACACAAGCTTATGATACATAACTTATATTTAACTATATCAATTCAGTATAAATTTACATTCTTTTTTGTAAATCTTAATTTTCTTATTGGCTGCCTCTGAGTCAAATTGCATGCTTAAAAGAAATTGAAATATATATTAAGCAAATAAATTCAAAATAAAAATATTACTATGGGGAAAAAGAAATCCATTATTTTTACGTGAACTTTTTGTAACTTCTTTCAGATTCGCTTTGGTTTAGGTTTAAAACAGTTTTCATGTAGATTTTTAGGTCTTGTGCGAAGCTACGACTGCTGACATGTTGTCAAGTTTGATAATTTTTGATATTTTATAGACAATCTCGACGATGTTGTATCCATGCGAGGTGCATCTTTAGCTTCCAAATACCCAAACGGAATCGACGAAACCAAAATTGTGCGTAACTGGTTGTTACAGTCATATATAGGACGATAAACACCTTTCGCAATTTTAGCCACCTGGTTAGCATTTTCGCCATTATAAAAGAAAAACTAAATTTTATCGAATTTTCTGTTTGTTGTCTTCTATTTTTAAAACCTTGTACTCATAACTGAATGAATCAAACAAAAAACCGCAAAAGAATATTTTAGTGTCAAATGTCACCTTTCCAATGAGCATAAATTTGAAATTGTTTGATAGATACCTCACAAGATATCGATCACTACAGACGTCTACCGAAAAAATAATGGATAACTTTTTCACCAACCTAATATAACATCTAATTAATTATGAATATCTAAATAATAATAAAAATGTATTATCTGACAAATACATCATTTAAAGAACTTGCTTGATGTAATTATTCGTTATTTAGAAATTCAAAATGAAAAATACATATATTTTTGTAGAAATTTTAATGTTCTGAAATTTTATTTTTGACAGAATATTTATTTTCTTATAGAGATTAAATCAATTTACTTTAAAAGAAAGATTTTGCAACTACTTTTATAAATTAAAAATATATATATTCTTTTATATTTTCTTTTATAAATTAAAAAATGGCAAATTTTAATATCTCATTTTAACTAAAATGGAATAATAAAGAATCGCATCTAAAAAGAAATTTCATAAAGCTGTGTATTATTAATAAAATATTGTACGAATATAATTAAAACACAAGTAAAAAATGTTCTTTATATAATTTGCATCGTTCATAATCGGAAATACATATAACCTAGAAAAAGTTTGTTTCAAGTAAAATTAATGAATGAGTGTGTGTACTTCATGTTCCATTTTTTGATAAATTACTTTTATCATTATAAATATATAAGAAATGTCATAAAAAATATGAGAATGGAATATCATAAATTTTGTCAAATAAATACTTCAGGGTTTGCGAAGCATTCTTAACTTACCATATAGTTTAAATTTAATACAACTCTACTAAAAAATGAATGACGTACTTGTTGATATTTAAATACATTCAAAGCTTAAAGCATCTGTAAATTTAAATCTGGTTGATATTGAGCCAAGCTTGGAAACCTACATTTTAAAGAAAAAATAATTAATTTTGAATAAAAAATGTGATTTAGACTTTAAATTTTTCACTTTCTGATTAAGTTAAATTCAAGCAACAAATGAACGTGACTAGGATAAGGAAATTATTTTAAAAAACTTTGTTGTTCAATATCCATTTCTTTTCTTAAATAAGTTGATAGAATGATTAACTAGTTTAATTATGATTGAGACTTAAGAAAACATCTTTGTGAAATTCCAGACAAAAGAAGGGCTCACAAGTTTATCCTCAGTCACATATACTCGCGTCAAAAGGAAGTGAATTCTTCTCAAAAGGCAGAGGAAAAAACCTCCTTTCTCTTTCTAAAGATTCGCTATTAGATTCTTTCGTTAAAAACTACGGACTTCGCTGGAAAGTTTTATTTCATCTCGTGTTCTTTACGTTTATTTAACACTGATTTTCAGCCAATATAAATGTTTATTCGCATAAATGTTTGGTTTCAAAATTTAAAATCAAATTCCTAAAAATTATTTATTTGAAATCAAGTTATTTAAAGGGTTTACAAAAATAATTTTCATTTTACATGTAAGATATTAAAATTTTATATTGAAAAATTCTTTTCTCGAACATTAAAGGATCAAATGTATTAAAATTTCTTTATAAGTTTATATAAGAAACGCAAAAAATGCTCTTTAATAATTATTTTTAAACTAGTTGGTTCGATTTGTATAAGAAAAGCAAGTTTTAAGCAACAAAAATGATTGTAGAGGAATATAACGCAATCAGGCATAATTATTATTCTGCTTTGAAAAAGATTAAAGAATTAGGAATTTCTTTGATTGTTATAAATTTTGAATGAAGAAGAAAAATCCTTACTATTGGAAAATATAGTGCATTCAAAATAATTCAGAAAAAAATAAGCTTTTATTTTAATAAAGAAATATATTTTAAAATTTTAAGAAATTTTATTAAACATACTAAAAATAAGTAGAAAATTTTCATTGTTAAAACTTCTAAAAAAAAATCCAGAGAAATGTTCAAATTTTTTTTTTTTATCTGAATGTCCTTAATTCCTAGTTTTGTTTGCTTGTCGCTCAATAGGCACAGGATGGCTAATTACTTCGGAAGCTACATTTTAAAGTAATAATTTGAATTCACGAAAAACTTGAAAAAAAATAAATATTCAGTGTATATCAATTTTAGAAAAGTGGTAATATTATAAATTTATAGTAGGGGGGAGTAGCAGAGAATTTTTTGGTTTCTATTAATTTGTTTTAAATTTACAGATAATTTTTCTTTAAAGACATTAAACTTTTACCTTTATAGTCATAAATGCTTTTCGAAATATCTTCACCATCAATTACTAGTTGTGAAAGTTTGTGCATTAAATAAAAATAAATTCCAATCATAGCACAAGAATCATTTAAATAACAGCATTTTTAATCGTATAACGAGATAAAATAGGAAGTAATTGATCGCTTTATCCAGCCTCATTAATATAGTAGATTTATGTATTAACATTGCAATTATCATAAAATAAATACAAAACTACTGATTCATTTTAAAGTCTGTATATTTGTGCATAATTGTTAGAAGCTTTTGGGATGATTTCTTCGAACTTTTCCGTTTATTTAAAGTTATTGATTAAATAAAAATAGAAAAACATCTACAGATTTTGGATGTAGGTTTGTTAAAGTCAAGAATTTTCACATTTCTTACTTACCATAATGCTGAATAGATCTAAATTTGATAACTTTAATAGGAATATCCCTTAATTCATTATTTAAAATACTATCTGTAACTATGTATGAATAGTAAAGAAATTTACAAATTTATTGAATTTAGGATAAACATAAAAAATAACATACAACATTCTCTTGCTAATATTAACATTGTTAAAAATGTATTCAAATAAAAAACATGTCTATAAGAAAAAGAATTATAACTAAAAATATCCATTAACCAAACAATAATATTTCACACAAAGATGTACACGCATAAGATCTTCAATAATATTTGAAAATTATTCATACAAGGGATTTTTAAACGTGGCAGTAATAATCAAAATTAACATCTATATTTCACTTACTTTATTTTAAAATGTCAATTTTGAAATTTAGTTCTCTTACTTTATTTTAAAATGTCAAAAATAAAATACTAATTTTTAGAGTTCATATGTTGTGAATAATCTAAAAGAAAGACATTTTTAATTTAAATCAATAATAAAATTTTACAAGGGTAGAAATTAGAATAATTAACATATTTATTTTCTAATAATATACCATATCATTGAGATTAAACATTGCAGTCTCCCTATTATTTTTTATAACGTTTTGTATTATTAAATTTGAAATATGTGAAAAAAGAAGAATTTGTGTGTGAATTGAATAGACCAAAAGATATGAATCTTTATATTGTTAATGTAATAAGCAGTGGTAATCACACAAGACTTAAATGTTTTCAAATTCTTTCTTAACTATACTGAGTTTTTATTTAGGCGCCGCAGGCGAACGGCCTACTCGCGAAGCGAGTGTAAGGCCTTTAGCGTTCGCTGCGTGAAAACCCAACACGGGGATGCACCGAGTCATCCATCGGGCAAGGAAAACACACAACCGTTCCAGCAGCCGAGTGCCTTACCTGACGTGTCGTTGCTCTGCTCCGCCGGTGGTATGGCTAGTCTCTCGAAGACAGTCGGTTCAATACCGGAACAAACCAGACGAACCGCCCATCAACCCAACGTGTATGCATCACTTCCCTAGTTTATTGAAACTAATAAAGTCACATGATAAAGCCCGAGCGCGAAGTGAGTCCCACGCAGTGAGCGTCACCTTTACATGTGCGGGCTGGGAAGTTGTGCCCTCTAGGGGGACTTTGTGGGAAAGTGGGCCGTATTCACGTGCAGCTAGAGGGAAACCAAGAAAACCTCTAGCACCCACCCCGAGCTGTCTAGCAACTCTATTGCTGTTACAGGGAGAGCCGCAGTCCGCCCTATGATGATTGTCTTTCATGGTTCTATGTCGTGGAGTCCGCGGTGTGACGTTTCCAAGTCGTTGAGTACAAAGTTCGTAAACACACACCTGGAATCACTTTCGCTAACTCTGTGGTTCAGCTGGTGGAGATGCCCTTGACACGCGCACACAAGAGTTCTTGTAGAGGGTGACTCGAGCACCACTCCAGCGAATTTGTCACTAAATGGTGGATATGATAGTTAGCCGTCTGAGAAACCACGGTTGTGGCCGGCATAACTATATCGTGGGTCACAAAATTTATGATTTTGTACAAGTTATCCGTCTGAGATTGTGGCCGGAGTAACTGTACCATAGAGTCTCTGGATTAAACACTTCCCCAAGTAGGGCGCAACACAAAGTTCGTGATGAACCTAAACAAGGTTCACGTCTTCATCCAGGCTCCTTGTCCTTGTTTGTGGAGTCCCTTCTGCTCCATTCTAGCATCTGTGTGTTGTTGGTTCGTAGCAGTCAGGCTCCTCTTTAGTCATAGTCGGGATGTGTCTCTTTTCCACTGCAGGGTGGTTGCTGAGTTTTTCATTTGGTAATCTTCTAGATTTAGAACAAGTAAGTCTACCATTGTTTCCATAAAGTGCCTGGTATTTAATTTTGCTATTTTTATGTTAAGCCTTATAATATCAGGATTATTTTAAATATTTCAAAATGAGTGAAGTTGGATTATTATATATTTTGCATGGTATGCTATTAGTTGAATAGGACTTCATGGTGTTAGTAAAAGGGCATAAATTCTATACTGATTATTAACTAATTAAGTTTACATACGAGGAAACTTGCCAGTTGAACAGTTTTCGCATTTCTAAATCTAACCTGAGCAGTTTTTGGCCACTGGTCTTTATTTTTACCTCATTACTCTAAGTTATCTCAAGTAGCGAAATATCTTGACCCAATATTGGCTAATCGTAACGTTACCTGGTTCTATTATTGGAGGCCAAGATTGGCCCAATCATGGAAGGTCAACAATTTGTCATATTTTATCAACCTGGACACCAAGATGAGGTAAAGTTTATCAGCCGTATTGGACCAACTTTGGCAACCCTTATAAGTTTTTCTGTATATTATGTAGCTCATATATTGATAACAAAGAATCTTATTTTAAATTATTAAATTGAAAACAAGCTATTTTACACGATTGCTATAAATACATAATATTTTTTAAATTAAGGCTGTATTATTGCATCTTATATAAGTAAAATAATTGTTATGATTAAAGTTTACTATGTTCTATTCCATACTGAAAAGTTAATATAAATAACAAATTTATTGTTTTTTAAGTATTGCTTCAGCAAATTAAACAATTTATCAAAATTACATTTTATTGCTATATGATGAAAATCATACTATGTTAAATTGAAATTAGCTTGCAAAAAAGTAAAAGACAAAGTAAAGCAAGTAAATATTTATTACCTACTAGTTTTGAGTACATGAGCTATTTAGCCCACAGATCTGGTGGCCTTGTTGATTACTGTGTTTGTTCTCCTTATGTGAAGGTAGTGAGTTCGAATTGCAAACCAACCGAAAATCCGTCGTGTTCGTTAAGGAGGCTGGGGCACGTTAAATATGTCATGGCCACAATATCCTCCGTAAGAAACTATACTTTGTGGGTCACAAATTAAGTATTGGGAAGTATTCTGCTTGGTCTCTACTCGATTCCCCCACGGCTGCTTCTACCTAACTGGAAGCAAGTTTATGTTCAGGGAAGCATACTAGTGGAAAACAGAGATCTAACTATTATGCATACCATATTTTAAATAATCATATTAGCAATGAAAAAATTTAATTTGCTTAATATTAAAAGCATATCACATTGCTGAATTACTTAATAATACTCGTTAAAAGCTAAAACTTAATTTCTTTCCTATAATCACATTTTTATGTTTTCCTCTATTTTTATTTCACCAAATAAACTGTGATTTTCTATTAATTAAATTTTAATTAAATCAAAAATTAAATAATTTTATTCTATTTCTGCTAGAAAATATTGGAATATATATATATATATATATATATATATATATATATAATTAAAATCATTTCTTTTTATATATGGCTATGAATAATAAAAGAAAATTCTTAACTTTGTTAATATTTCTGACTTATAACGAATTACTCGTAATTACAAAAAAATATCAGAAAGTTATACTAAGACTATTTGAAAGTCTTCAGTCAGATGTTAATTATAATTTTTTTACTGAAATTTTTAATTCACATCTCGCAACCAAATTTTTAAATATATTTATTTTTGTACCCAAAAAAAAAACATGAATAAGGATGTAACTGATGCATAAATTGGTGAAGAATTCAACCAAAAGTTACACAGGATCGGAAATCTGAAGGTCCGACTAGACAGTATAGAAGTTTATTTTAAAATTTTTATTTAACAAAATGAAATATATTTTTGCAATTTCATTTATCTAGCTACATTATCTCTAAATATTTTGCTCTAAATGTCTTTAATTTGCTGCTTTTTTACTATAATTTGCTTATACTTGAACAACATAGCTAAATTTAACAAATAAAACTATTAGAATAACTTTTTACATTCATTATATTTAAAAACCAATCCAATTTGTTTTGTAAATCAAAAAATGTTTCAATTTAAAAAATTTCGAGAAAAGAATTTGCACAGTCGAAATAATTTTCCTGTAATTAAAATTGCTTCTTTGGTGTTCCTCCAATTGTTTCTGTAGAAAAGACATTTTTTTTTTTAACTTTCAGTTTTGTTGCCATAAAGAAACACTGAAAGGATTCTATCAACAAGTTTTTTTAAGCAATTCTAGAAATTGCCAATAATTAATGCTCAAAATAAATGATAGATTACTAAGAAATTGTTTGAATATTGTATTTTGACAAAAGTATGAAGAACCCAGATCAGTATTTCATGTACTCTGTAATGTGTAAAATCAATGTTTGTGACATTAGAAATTAAAAACTTTGTATTTTTCAAATCGAAAACATTCAATATATACTATTTTATAATATTATACTATCAGAGAAATAACCATTAGTCATACCTTTAAGTAAGCATTAATTTTTAACTAAACTATGAATTATTAATGCATTGAATGTTGAGACTCATGCTATATCAGAAGTATCTCATGCATACAGTTTAGAAAGGAATAATTTTTTTTATGAGAAAGTTGAAAATGTAAAGAGTCTTTTCCAATGCATCGGTTTTTCATTTTCAATAAAACTAATAATAAAAAAATTACTGATAAAAATATAGCTTGATTTTTTTTTCTTTGAATATTTTAGAGTGATTCGTAAATCAGATTGAATGAATAATAAAATTAGCAAATCTAAAGTTTTATTAAAAAAATTAAAGTCTAAAGCTCTTAATTACAATTCAAAATCTGATTTTGTCAACATTAAAACTAGTACAAGAGGGAAATAATAAACTCATCTAAGAGAAAGGCTGTAATGTATTTTTCATGCCTATTAGAATCTCTCATACCTAAAAAGACATCAGTAAGCTGTAATATCATTTCTCATCTTTGAAACAAAAATGATTAATTTTATTTAATTTATTAGTAATGTGTGTGTCAGTGGATCATCAAGCAATACACTGTTTTAAAATTGACACACACACTTTAATTACTACATAAATTATAAACATACAGCAACATATAAAAAGAGATATCTAAACTGACCTAGTATCTTCTGGACAAGTAAGCAAGATAACATGAAGACAATAATCGGCGGAATACCTATTCGTGTCCGCATAGCACAAGTAAGTCTCTCTTACTTTGTTACAGCGTAACACCCAACTAGTGACACTGAGTAATTACTCTCCGGGAACATGCGCGATGTTTTCTAGCAACTAGCGACATCTGGTTATGATTTTGGATCCTATATATATATATATATTCTAGATTTAGAATATATTTATATATATAAAATATATATATTTATAAAGTCTGTGTTTTCTTTTTATTAAATATAATACAATCACTTTTAAATATAACAATTGCTCAGCTTATACAATATCCAATTACATTTTTTCCCTGATATTAATAGCTCCTCCCCAGCGCATTGACGACACTGTCCTATTAACTGGGTTACCATGCTGTTATTGTAATCGCTTAAGTTTGCCGACGGATTGAAGCATTTGACGACTCAACCACGGATTGATTGATTTCTAGATTTAGAATGAAGGGTGGGTTCTAAATCATTCACCTTATTCTTCAATCTATCCATTTCTGTCTATTTTTCTTAACTTTCAGAAAATATTTTTAAGAAATATTGACTATAAGACGGATTTAAAAGAACATTTTATTACTTTAAATGTACAGGAAAAAAAAAATCATTTTAATCACATTTAGATCATGATAGTAGGTTTGTTGTAAAAAACAAATGTTAAGCAAAAAAAAAAAGTATGATGTGAAGATTCTCTCTGAAATTATAGTCATTTAATCTCATTACTTAATCGTCAGACTGCATAAGTAATTATAAAATGTATGTGAGATGTATACAATTTAAAATACATTGCACATAATATCAAACATACTCTACATGACATTGAAAATGCAAAACCTTTAATCCATGTACAAAAAAATGATGAAAAATTAAATGTGTTCACTTATAGAATCCATTGGTCCATATATATGTCTGAGTTGTTCAGCTTTTGGCTTTTATAAGCAAAATTAAACAACCTAAATTTAGACTAAAATGTCAGCTTCCCAAAATAATTTCATGAATAAAAGGAGCAAAGTTCACTTATAGAATAAACTCAGTAATTTGCTGGTCCACCCTTTGGCGGCCTCACGTTAAAGTCAGATTGATTGCCCATTCTCTCTTAACCTTCTTCTGATGACAACCTATGCAAATGCATTTTCCGATTGTTCGAAATAGCAGTCTTTGCTTAAATCAAAATCCTAATAAAAATTGCTTTGTTTTTGAATGTCTAAAACTTCCGATTTCACCAACTTTAACATATAGAACCTATCTTCATACACAAAGACAATATTTTATTATATTTAACAAATAACACCAGATTCTCCTGAAATAAAAGAGTTTTTGTAAATTGAATAAAATTAGTTTTGCCTAAGTTTCTTAATTTTTAAATATATTCAAATTGAACTTTAGAAAACTTTAACTTCAAAACCAAATTTCACAATTTTCATTAATTTTTCTGGAATTTTGTATATAATTATAGAAACAGTAATAAAAAAGTGTAGTATCAAACTAACATACCTATCAGCAGGAATACAGTGATAATTAATAAAATTAAAATCTACAACAACATAGTAATTTCAAAAAATACACCCAGCAAATCCAATTTCAAGATATTATTTTAATTTTAACGCATGTACTAATTAAATACAAAACAGTCAATCGATAAAATAAAAGAGAAAATATCGATGTTAACTTGAGAAATAATTTCTTTTTAATTATTTGATGTTTTTATGAATTTATTTCCATTAACCCTTCTTTGCATAATGATGGAAATTTCCATCATAACCTATAATGCCCAAAAATTATATAAAAGAACAAGTTCACTTTAAGTTGATCGTGTTTGGATACCT
>JAPDSC010029256.1:0-10509 GCA_026290005.1 Latrodectus geometricus | reverse complement strand
ATATATATATAAACTAACAATTGCAATCCGTCATGATTTTCATCCTTATACCGGAAGTAATTTTTAAATATCTTTGTATTATAAAACAAATTATCTTCAAAAGATCTTTATATTATTTTACGATTTCTAACGACAATTTTTTTAAGCTTTTTCTGATTTTCTGACTTAAAATTTTAACCGAATTTCTCTGAAAAAATTAAGTTACAAAAATTCAATAATTATAATAGCTTCCAATAATTTTTAGATTAAAACTAAAAAAAAAATGTGAACAAATTATTTTGAACTTATGTATTTTTATATGTAAAATTCAGGATCTTTAGTTTGTAATTGTCATTTTTCCCTAATATTTTAAATTTTTCTTGTAAATTCTTCGGTATCCTTGAAAATTATTTTAGAATGAAAATGTTTAGAAATATGCATTTACACCTAAGTCTGTTTTTACACGGTCTTTTTGTACACGGTTTTGATATAACACGGTTTGAAAATTGAATATTTTTAATTTTTTTACACGATTTTATTCCATTTAGCACGATTTGAAATTTTATGTACTTAAATTTTTTTTGTCAAATTTAATTTTTGCGAAGTATGTTCATATCACAAAAAAGTATTTATGAAAGAAAAAAGTCTGAAACCATCGATAATATCGATAGTTTGCGAACACTAGCTTAAAGATTTAAGTGAATTCCCCTTTAGCGCGTACAAACAAGTAGGGGAATTCCCTTTATGTGCATACAATAAAATTTACTGGTCAGAGCAATTGAAACGTGTTAATATTTTGTGAACTGTCAATGCAATAAGACGTGTTTGGTAAAGAAATTTTTTGCAGGCAAATTTGATTTTCCATTAAATTTAATTTTAACGCATTAAGATAAAAGGTAAGCCAAAAAATATTTTGTATTTATTCAGTTATTTATGTTTTTTAATTTTGTTAAATATTTTATGTATCCCTAAAAGGAAATGTCAGATATAAAACTAAAACGGAAGGCAATTTCTTTGGAAACCAAGATTAAAATTTTAGATCGCCTTCGAAATGGAGAAGGCTCAACTGCTCTTGGTACATTTAATTTATATTACTTTTAAGATTAGAGTGCATATCTTTTTTATCATTAATTACTATGCTTGTGAAAATAAGCATTATATATTTGATTTAATAAAATAAACATGAATTCTTGTTCTTAAAAATTCTTGTTTTTCACTAATTTTAATAGGTTTTAGAGATTAGGAACAAATCACCCATTTTTGTATAAGATCAATGTCTTTTTTTACACGTTTTTTTTTTTACACGGCTTCTTCTGGAACCAATCTACCGTGTAAAAACAGACTTAGGTGTATTTGATTTTTTTGATCAAGTGATTTCTTAAATTATTATAAATTTAAAACTTACATGCTATATATTAATAAATAAATTTGTTTTCTAAAATTACATATGAATAATGTAAAAGCATTGAATTTATAATAATTATTAAATATTATAAAATAATCAAAATGGATGAACATATCATGAGCTACAGAAGTTTTTTCGTTTTATTCTTTTCAAATTCAAGTTGAACAGACAGCTGAATTTTTAACACTGTTGCGTTTGTTTCAATGGTGTCTGAATTTGGCTCCCATCTCTGGTAAAGATGTTTTTAATAATTCAGAATTCATTTTATAAAATGTGAATCTAATTAGTTCTTGTGAATCTAATTAGTCTTGAATTCTAATTAGTTCTTGTGAGCTATAAATGAGTTCAGAACCACAAACAAATAATTTATTAAATTCACACCATGGTACTGCAAAATACTTTTATAATCACCGTGCAATAATTTTAGAGTTATATTTTAGGTCATGTTTTATGCCATCTGTTACTGATTTTATACTAGCTCAAAATTTAATTAAAAATTGCTCTAAAATTTGTTGTGCATTCCTTTAAATAGCTTATATAGCTCATATACGTATATATTTTAATTTCAACTAATTTTCTATTAAGAAATCAAATTATCTTTTTTTGAAAAAATGAAAATTTTTATTATGGAATTTAAATGGTAAAACATTTCTAGCGATAAAAATGTGTTTTTAATCCACATAATTTTAGTCTATCTAAATAATTATTACAATATTAATAAAATAAGCTAATTCAGGTTATTAATTCAGTAAATAATTTTTTGCCAAATAAACAAACTTAA
The DNA here is from genome assembly GCA_026290005.1 of Latrodectus geometricus. Lineage (NCBI taxonomy): Eukaryota > Metazoa > Arthropoda > Arachnida > Araneae > Theridiidae > Latrodectus > Latrodectus geometricus. Next base: position 8,344 of record JAPDSC010029256.1, on the reverse strand, counting down.
TTTTATTTGCCTATATTGTACAAATCCCTTGCGTTGTATTGATTTTCTATTAAATGCCTTGCCAAACTGTTGTAATTTAAAAATTTTCTGCTATGCATTTATAGCTTTGTTAAGTATTTTTGCTCAAAATTATAATGCAAAAATATATTTACGAATGGAAAAATAATTGTATAATTTTGCTTTTCATGGCTGGATGGACGAAATTTCTTCTGCTGTTATGAAAATGTATGTGAAAGATGTCGCAAATAAGGTATTAGAATTTGCTTTTATTTTATAACGAATTTTTTCATATTTCTGTTGCAAAATTTAAGATTTAAATTTTGCAAATTTGCTATTGTACCTTAAATTTTGCAACAGAAATATGAAAAAATTCGTTAAACTTTCTAATAATATTAATACATATATTTTAAATACTTTTATCAAAGTATTCTGATTAAACGTAAATATCTTAAATACAATTTTTTAAATGCAGTGTTTTATTTGTATTGATTTATAAAGAAAATTGCATTGCATTTGATTATTAAATTAAATTATATTACAATAGTTTCGTAAAATTTTAAAATTTTTCTGAGAAAAGCTGCTGTTTACTGACAATCAAACGGGTAATTTAAATAGTTTTGGGGGTCAAAAAAAGTATCACCTTAGAAATGTAAACATTTTTTTTAATTATGGCTGGTTATTTTTAAATTATTATTTTTCTTATATATCTAGTTTGTAATTTGAAAAATGGAAGAATCGACTAATATTTTAAGACAAATTATTAAGATTAGCTTGTTTATTCAGTAACATTAAAACTCACATTTACTGAGATTGATAACCACTTTTGTAAATAAAAAAATTAAATGGGTGATCACCCAATGACACATAGAACCCCTCTTTAAGTCAGTCCTTCGGGTATTTTAATAGTAAAATGCCACATTTATTATGACGTCAACGAATAATTTTATAACCGAATATTGTATGACATTTGTGCATGCAGTGGAAATCTTTACGGGACATTTTCTTACAAAGTGAATCGTTTTCATATTCGTGTGAGTAAAATAAGAATTTCTAGTCACTCATTTCTATTCATCATATGAGCTGCCAGGATGGTTAGTTCTCTGGCCTTCTGTTCAACAGCTCGTAGGTTCGAATCCCGCTGTGGGCTTAGTAATTTGTAGTTTTTTTTCCTAATAGTGGGCACTGGGTGATTAACCCTTCACCACAACAGCCCCGGAAATTGCTACTCAGTTAGCGTTACCCGGTGGACACCTGTGAACCAAGTCACGGAGGCGAATATTATTACACGCGTCACACCACCAAAAACACGTTTATAGGGTTGGTCACATTCATCCATGATTTCAGGAAAGGTATAAAAAAAAAAAAAAAAAAAAAAACAGAAAGTACAGCCATTCCCGAATCAGGATTCGAACCCAGGTCCACCCCATCCGCAGTCAGTACGCTAACCACTAGACAAAGTAGGCGGCTGAGTAGTTTATAGTGATCCACATTAAACTGTGTTCCTGTCTAATTAGCTCTTGTGTGCAAAAATATGTTGAGCGACAAATGAACAAAATTCAACTGCCAACATTCTTCCTATAGCTTATTCTAAAATTGGGCTCTTCAAGATATATGGAAACTGCTGGAGGACCAAGCAGAAAATCCCGATACTGGACTTGCTACCCTCTCAAAGAACATTGCGACATTCACTCAAATGATATTGAGATTTACGACCTATTTAAAGTGCTTTTGTCAACTTTAGCGAACATGGTAATTATTTGGTTAAGAAGAGCTTCGAATTCACTACCTTCTGATAATTAGAACGATCTCCTAACTAAATAGGGCACCACAGTTTACAAAATATTGTTCCACCAGTATATTTCCCTGTACCTAGCCAACAGCGTGCTTCTACCAGTTAGATGGAAGTCTTCGTCATTTAGTAGCAGGGAGAATGCAGACAACCCCGAATACTTGACTTGCCAGCCTAGAGGTATCCTTTCGCATGTAGGACAATGCAACGATGACCTATTTATGCACACTTTTCACTAAGAGCTGGTGAAATACTTTAAAGAAAACTGCAACGCCATATTCATTTTCCATAATTTAGTAATGGCTGGGATCGAACCCAGAATCTTCCATTCCGAAAAATACGATTTTACTTTTTAGCTGAATGAACCAAGAAATAAGATTTTAATTGTACTACTTTTTTTGCTATGAAATTGTATTACTAGTGGGTAAAATTATATCAAAATTTTAAAAAAAATGTATAGAAAAAAAGAGTGTTTTCTCAGCTGAATTTTTTGAAGAATGGTAAAGATCTCTTAATGAATCATTACGAAACAAATTCTTTATGTTTTCATTTGTAATCTGGTGGAATACATGAATCTAGTCGAAAATGCATTTTCATTCTTCAGTTACTGATTCCTATGTTTGAACTATTTAACATTTTATTTCACGAACGTGGATCATTTTAATTTTTGCTTCATCATCTATTGAACTCAAATTTGGACGTAATCTCTCGACATACGATCTAATCCCAGCATTTATTATTTATCTAAGTCTATTTTTTTTTCATTTACTTTTTATATTTATCATTTACTATTTATTATAAGTCAGTTTGTAGTTTCGATTTTCTTTAGACATTTTCCTTATCAGTTTTATTTTCCTTTCGCAATGAAATGATAATGTGTGAAATCGTCCATCAACAGTCATCCAGGCTCATGTTTGGGCAAAAGAAACGCCCCTGTTTTAGGGAGCAGTGACATAATTAGTCATCTGATCTTCATTTCAATAACCTATGACCTCGGGCGTGAGTGTTCTTGGAAATTCGGAATCCTCATTCAACTGTATGTCCCAATCGAATTAGTCTGCGTACGCTAAATATGACTGTTGAGGTAAAAAGCAAGCTAAACTTATTTTAACAGACTATTTTTCATTTTTAGTAACAGAGCTTGGTGAGAAATTTTTTATTTCTTTGCTATGTAAAATTTATTTAAAGTTAATTTCAAGTAAGCTTAAACATATAAACGTTGTTGAAAGTGTTTTGAAAATTGTTTCCATTAGTGTTTCTCAACCTGGTCCTTACCTGATGTAACTGTCGGGTGACAAGTTGGTAGCCGAATGGTTAACTCTCTGATCTTTAATTCAATAATTCTTGGGTTTGATTCCTACTTTGGGCTTGAAAATTTAGGGGTTTGGCTCTTTTATGCCACCAGACCCAATGTAGTTAACGCTTACGAGCATGAAAATGACCATATAACAAACTTGTTTTCGTAATAGATGATGGGTGAACCAAATGACATTGTGATCGGTTGATTTAGTGAAAATTTGACATAAAACATTTAGAAAATATTTTTATATGTTTCAACTTTCTGTGATTGCTTTACAAACTTTATAACTAAAATTTCTACTTTATAAATCATCATTACTGTGGAACTTGAATTATTATTATTAATAATTCAAGCTCCACAGAATATATTATTAATAATTGAGCTTTAGAAAACTCTGTTATGGATAAAGATACAGAATTGTTCAGTGTAAAATTGTTGAGTACACCAGATCTGTATGAGTATGTTACAACAAATGTAAATTCTGTAAATATATGGCAATGTTTTACATATTTATTTAATAATTTGTTTTAATGTGTTATCGTTTAATTTGTGATATTGTCTAAATGCTTATATTCTGGAAAATACGGTTTTCAATAACGAGAAATAAATCTAAAATTCTAAGCATTTTGGCGCCATTTGGTGATCTTTTTGACGATTTTGCGATATTTGATGACTTTTTTAGGGACAAAAGATCAGTCAAAATTATTGAAGTTTTAAGCATATAGGACCAACAGGAGTCGAGTTACTATAGGCTTACTATAGGAATGTTCTAGGAATGACCATGGAGGAATGCTCTTTGAACTACTGAAGAGGTTTAAATAACGGTCTCAGCAAAGCAGTGTGTCAGATGAAAATTAGAGAAAAGCATGAAGTTCGACTCGAGTCTCTTACTCTGAAAGCTACTTTGTTTAGTTTCTGTATAACAGAAAATAGTTTTTTACTCTAAAAGAATCAACTTGAAGTTTTTAACCCAATTTAAAATTGAGATAACTAGTTTGTTTATTTGGAGCCTTATCTCTTTATTTCGCCATTATGGCATTTTCGTTGTCACGAAAAGAACAATATTTTAAACGGTTCTTTAACATCTTAGAGTTATTAACAGGAGTGTGCAAATTTAAAATCCTAAATAAAATACTCTAAGAATAAAGAAAACATTGATATCATAATTTTTGAACGTTTAACCTGTTTTAAATTAAGAAGAAATAAGTGTATTTTGTTGTTCCGTTTTGTGTATCAACTGCAATCTTGCTGCAATTAAACTTCTCTTTCTATGTTGCATCTATTATGTTTAATGTTTTGCAAATGCTGAACTAAATTTCCTGACAGTTCAGTCTCAACAGTTCAATTTATTTAACTCAGACAATAATAAATATGGCAATTAAAGTTGCGATAAACCTTTGTTGTGTTATATTGCGCAGATTTGTGTGCTAATGAAGAAAAAGTGAAATTACCTCAGCCTATTTTAGTGAAGCGTCACTCATGAGATAATCCACTTAAATAAACTATAAATTATTTTGTGTTATCAAAACTGTAGAATATAGTACCAGAATTTATTAAAGATTCAATTGATTCTGGTACTATTCTACAGCTTCGATGATACAAAATAGTTTTCTTTTCAGTACTTAGTTTCGAATATACTTAAGATTTTAATTTGGTTTTTAAATGAATTTAGAATATTTAAAATTAATAAAAAGCTCTCATTCTATAAGGATGAGTTATTTTAAAAATTTATACGTGTATTTGTGAGTGATTAATAAAATACGTCTATAACTACGTCGTTGGTTGTTTCCCCCTGAACACACAACTAATGACATATTTATTGACGTATAAATATGATAAATGTGATGATAGGTATGCCGATAAATCTTTAACTATAAGGCCTATATAAATGAAGTTGGATTCATATTTTCTTGAAATAATATTGCAACATTTTCAATGAAGTAAAAGAATTCGAATTATTTTTCTTTCTTTTTAAAAATGGCGAACTACTTTTTTTTTTTCTATCTTCGACAAGTACAAGATTCTTCTATCATCCATTCGAACAAGATATGGCAAACAAGATGGTATCGCTCCATATTATAATACCAAGCTTGGCAGCCGGATAGTTAAACATCGTTTTAACAAGGCTGCGGTGGCCTGGTTCGCCTCTGTATCCGAAAGTAGTGAGTTCGAATCCCAAACCCAAAGATCCATTGTGTTCGCTGATGGATGCTAGGACATGTTAAAACATGTCGTGGTTGCAATGACCTCCGTTTGAAGTGATACTTCTGTGGGTGGCAGGCCAAGTATTGGGAAGTGTTCTACTTGGTCTCTACTTCTAAATTACGAAGATTCCCGTCCGGCTGGTTCTATTTAACTGGTGAGCCCAACTGCGGTGCTAGGTAAGGGAACCATGCAGGTGCAGCTAGGTAAGGGTCCCAACTAGATAAGGGAACCATGCAGGTGCAGCAACAATAACAACCTTCGTTTCAGCAGTTTGTGGCTTCTAACCTCATTTTGGATATTGCAGCGGTTCCCTTTCAACTGAAATTCCCGATTTAATTATCCCTCGTGCACAAAAACTGGTCCTTGAATTGTATACAAACCATAAATCATTTTTATGTAACTGGGGGTATATCTTTAGCAAAATTTTCCCCATTATTCTCCCCCCTCTTTCATGTTTGTTCATGATCTCAGGAAATTTAATGCTTTCTTATGTTTATCTGATGAAAAATATTCTCGATAAGTTTAGTTTGATTAGGATCGATAAATATCATTCTATACATTTGTTTAATATCAGCAAGAAAAACATAAATGTGTTTTTGTAGCTGATACACTCTCTACCAATAAGTATATAGACACCTGTGATAGGAAAGAAAAACTAAATTCAAAATCAATAGTTGGTAGAGCCTCTACGAGAGACAATAACAGCGTGGATCCTCAGGGGCATACTTGCCTCAAGCCTTTGTAGTACAGCTAGTGGTATAATACTCCACTCGGCTTGGAGTAGACATTCAAGTTCCTTCACAGATTTTGGACGGGTAGTGCACCCCTTAATTAGGCGATCCAACTCGTCTCAGAGGTTCTTGATAGGGTTCAGGTCTGGGCTCTGGGCAGACTAGTCAGTTTGATCATTTCCATTGGCACCATACCAAGCCTTGGTTAACCTCGAAACATGGCAACTGGTATTGTCGTCCTGAAAGTAACAGGGATCCAACCCGTAAAACTGCCACAACGTAGGAAGCACATGGTCATCCAAAATGGTGCAGTAGGCATCGGCGTTGAGCTTACCATGAATGGGGACCAAGGGTCCTAGTCCAAAGCATAATTCCATCAGATCAAAAGTAATAAATAATAAAAAAAGCATAATTCCATAAATCCAAAGCATAAATCCCCAGACCATAATTCCATCTCCGCTGAACTTGACTGTTGGCACAATGCATTCTGATATGAAATGTTTTCCAGGCAGACCCAGACCCTGCCATCCGAATGGTACAGGGTGAACCTTGATTCGTTTCTCCAAAGAACCCGTTTCCATTGATCTACGGTCCAGAGTTGTTCGACTTTGTGATCAATAGCTAAAGGGCAGCAGCACGATCATGAAAACTAAGCAGATTTGCTTTCTTACTGATGGTATTCATTGGAATAATACACCCGGATGCCTGTTGAAACTCCTCGCGGATGAGGGCCATCAGTTGGGTGCGGGTCTTCCGAATCTCTCTGGACAGCAGTCGTCGGTCTATCTCCAAGTTTCGTTGGTCTGCCGACTCGGGGCACGTTCTGACAATCACCACTGACCTTCCATTGCTTAATCACATAAGCCACTGTCAATTTTGGGTACTTCTGATCGCTAGAATGTCCTTTAAGATTCAGCCACATTTTTGGTATCCCATAATTATACCTTTCAGGAAATCAGAGATCTCGAACTGCGCGGGAACTTGCATGCGATTAATGCCGATACTATTTCCTGCACGATATATACCGGCGGAGGCTGCAACGTGCCTCAGGACTGCTGATATCGTCATTTGCATAGGTGTCCAAATTCGTATTGGTTGACAGTGTATTCAACAAGTCCTCCCGTTACTGAAAAAGATCCTATTGTAAAAAAACAACTAAATTGTAAGGAGTTAAGTGATTTTCTTAAGGAAGTTGCGTTAAATACTATACGAAGTTTTGTTGTGCTCTTATCAGGACGATGGATACCTAAATGGGGGTATATAACATGTACCTACTTCTTCCTCATATTCTGAAATTTAGATCGTATGAGCTAATTTCTCTCATATTCGCTCAAAAACGCCCTTTATAATTTTTAATATTCAGGCTCTCTAAAAAAAACGCTTCCACAAATTTCATTTTTTTAAGGCAATTTCTTTGGATTTTCCTAAACTCTTTGGGTCCTCTTTTAAAGGCATTTTAACTATATATCTCCCTGTGTGTACTGTCTCTCTTTATATTAGTTTTAAAATGATATTTTCATATTATAGTTTCTTTATTTTTGGAAACTTTGGTTTCAACATTTTCTATATTCCAGAATTTTTCTATAACCTCGTGTAAATCAGTATTATCTTTTAATAAATACGCAGAATATTTTTCTCTCCTATCGTTACCTGGTGGGCACCTATAAACCAAGTCACGGAGGCGAGTAGCACTACCCACGTCACACCACCACAAACCCGTTTATAGGGCGGGCCACATTCATTCATCCATCATCAGAGGAAAGGACAAGAAACACATAAGAAGAGAAAGTACATCCATGTCCGAGCCGGGTTACGAATCCAGGTCCTCCTTATTCGTAGTCAGTTACGCTAACCACTAGACAGGTTGGGCTGCGCGAACTGAATCTAAGTTTCATTTTGCTGTTTTATTGTTTTTCTGAATTGTTCTTAACACATTGGGGTGTGGGTTCAAATTCTCTGAGAATAATTTCTTTAACTTTTTCATAATCATTTAACTCATCCCCGCCTGCATAAGAAATTATATTTGATTTCTCACCAAGCAAGTTTAAAAGAATATCTGCTTAAAATTTATTTGAAGCATTTTTTTGTAACAGATGTTCTCTCCAAAGAAGCAAAAAATAAATTCCAACCTCTTGGTTTACTCGGTATTTTAATCATTAATGTACTAATATTTTTTATTAATGAATTTAAAGAATCGCAGTTTTCATTTTTATTTTCTGCATTAGTTTCCCCATTATTTTTAAATCTTCTCTCAGGTGTGTTATTTCTAATTCAGCTTTCATTCTCTCTAATTTTATTTGTTCTAATTGCAATTCTGTT
>JAPDSC010029252.1:1587-12854 GCA_026290005.1 Latrodectus geometricus | reverse complement strand
TATCTTATTACTAATAAGTAACAATTGATTTGATAATAAAAAATTACTTTCACCAAATCTACTTTGATAAAATATTTAGAACTTTAAGTATTCGCAAAGTAATCATTTAATAATAAACATTCATGGCCAAATAAGCTTTAACCTTTGGGTATCAGATTCTTTAAAAAGCTATTTTACCTTTCAAAAATCTGTTTAATTTTTTTAAATTTACTGAAGCTATTTTGTGATTGAATATGTTCATTTAGTTCAACTAATTATTTTGGAAAAATTCGTCATGTGCAAATAAGCAGTATTTGATATATTTCAATATAAATAAAAAATATGTTATTTCCCATATAAAAACCTTTGTAATGAGCTTCTCGAGTAAACTTTTTTTTTTCATTAAGAAAAAATACTATTGATTGAAAAATGGATTCAAAATGATTTAAAAAATGCTATCTTGCAATTTAAACCTAAAATTCAATTGAAATGATTTAATATATTCTTTTTTATATAGTATATATTTTCCTCTTACACAATTGCTTATCTCAACATAACAACATAATTTGACACAAATGGAAGCATTTTGTACAGCTTTAATAAAATTTAATAAAACTATGTTAATATGAATAATTTATGGATTTCTTTTAATTTAGGGAATTAGAATACTAGGATTCCTTTTTATCGTATCTTTTAAAAAACAATATTTTTGGTAAAAGTTTGCTGTTCGGTCAATCTTGGCGACTTCTTCAAAATCTCAGCATTTTGCACAAGCGAGATTTAAGAAACAGAAAATTAAAAAATATTGACTGTGCGAAAAATGGGTTGCCAGAAAGTATTATTTATCGCCAAATGTGGGAAAAATTGCGCCCAGGATGACCGTACAGTAAATCTGACCCTTATTTTTTTATACATTATAATATTGTTGTAAGATTCTTTATATAAGGACATTTTACACAAAAATGATAACACTAAATATTTAATACTGCATTTTTATGAAAATAGTATAAATAATTGTGCATAAATTATTGATTAAAAGATTTATTTTCATGCCTTTAAGGCCATTGAGGTATAGGCTGACTTTGCCCAGTGAAGTGCGCGATCTCAGAAGGTCGTAGAAGCCCAGAGCCCTCTCGTTTGTGGACCAACCATTCTTCAATAGAGGCTCGTACTCATCGATATGGTCCACACTACACGCAAAGAGATAAATGAATTTAAATTGAGACATTTATTTAAATCTATTATTAACAGCAAGCATAAAAATTAATAAATACAATTTCACAATTACTTAACAGAGACAAGACGTTGAAATTGCAGTTAATCAAATTCATTAAAAATATGTTGCAAAAACTATTTTGAAGCTTAATTATGAAGCTCAAAGATTAAGCTTCAAAGATTAGTATTTAAAATTTTAAAAAGATATCATTAATAAATTTGAATGTCTTTCTTTTTTACAGATTTTTGATGATCTTATCAAATTTGAAAAACTTGCATCTTAAATTTCATTTATAGTTTTGTGTATTAGAAACATATAATTTTAAGCCTGATTTGATAAATATCAAATCATTTTTTATTTTAAGAATCGTTTATACAAAAATCTGATAAAACTTTCATAAAACAGTAAGTAAAATGTGGGAAAAAATTTTCTGGAAATTAAAATGTAGAAAATGATTAACATTTATCTTTATGTATTCATATCATATTGCTGTGTTAAAAAAAATTCAACAAATTTTATGAAATTTGAATCTTGGGAAAGCTTTTTGGTCTTATAAAACATAAAAATATAAATAATGTTTTAGAACATTCAAAATTATTACAGCAAAATATATTATACTCTAATGTGTTTGATAAAAAAAAACTTCAAATGAAAAAATTATGTCTTTTCAATGAAAATACTTTTTATTTTTCACCTCCTGTGCCCCAGACTATTGTGTAGGTGAGCGTGTGATGATCGAATACAGATTTAACAATCTAATAAATTTAAAGGATTAATTTCAGATTCATTTGAGAAATTAAATAAATTGAACTTTAAAATCATCCACATTTTTGCATAAGCAAATCTAATGAACAAATTCATTAGATCTGCAAATAACATTCTCGAAACACAATAAACAAGTAGAAACATAAACTCTTAAACAAAAACTAAAAATCTAAAATAAAATTTCATCTTGTAAAATCTAAAAAGCATGCTTTAGCACCTATTAGCACCTATTTTTATTGATATTTGAATACATTGAATAAAATATATTTATTTCCACAAAAAATACTAGCAATAGAAATATTATTCACAAAAATATTTTTTGTATTTTATATGTTTATAATGCTCTACACTTGAGAAATCAGTTTAAGAATATAAATAAAGCGTTTTATTAAGATATTAATGTTGTTTTTCATGTTTCATACAATAAAATTCATGAATCAAGAGCTTTTAAATTTCAACAAAAAAATGTGGTTACATTCAATTGACTGAAACTTTACAGATTTGTTTGGTCTGAAAAATATGCAAATATGTCTGAAAAAGAATAAGAAAGAAATTCAAACCTGAATGTCTAGTTCAGATTGATAAACATTCTACACAAAATATGAATTGAGTGTAATTTCTCCAGATTCTGTATATTTGTACAATGTAGAAAAAACTTTGAAGCAAGATTAATATATAAAATTTCTTGAAATTCGTTTCATACACCAAGTAAATTATTAGTATCAAATAGTTATTTAATTTTCATATATGGCAAAGCACTCTGTCACAATTCTATAAAAATTACAAACGTTTTGCAAGAAAAAAATATTTCAATATTGCCACATTGATTGAAAATAGCCCAAATACCGTAGAAATCTCATGTGCTATTGTTATGTATAAGAAAATATTTTAAAAAAAAAGACAACTACAAATCAAGCTTTAATTGAAGAGTTCCTCAAAATATGGTATCATAATGTAGAAATAAAACTAATATGAATACCGTAAAAAATGTCATGGGTGATTGTTATGTATATAAGAAAGTATTTTGAAAAAAGAAGACAATTACAAAGCAAGCTCTAATTGAAGTGCTCCTCAAATAATGGCATCATTATGTAGAAATGAAACGAATATAAATACCAAAGAAAACTCATGAGTGATTGTTATATATATATATATATATATATATATATATATAGGAAAATTTTTTAAAAAAAAAGAAGGCAACTACAAAACTAGCTTTAACTGAAGAACTCATCAAAATATGGCCTTATAATGTCATAATGAAACAAATATAATGGAATGGAAAAATTAATAAAGAAAACTGATGAGAGATTTAAGAAAGTATATTAAAAAAGGAAACAGCTGCACAAAGTAAGCTTTAATTGAAGAGATCCACAAAATATGGCATCATAATGTGTAGAAATGAAACAAATATTAATGGAATGTAAAAATTAATGGAGAAAACTCATGGGAGATTTAAGAAAGTATATTAAGAAAAGAAAAAAGCTACACAAAATAAGCTTTAATTGAACAGCTCATCAAAATATGGCATCATAATGTATAAATGAAAGAAACATGTAAAATTCTAGTAAAGAGTGAGAAAAAAACAAATAAAATTCTCATTAAGAACAAAAGAATGTTTAAAATATATTAAATTTCACTTACAAAGTTATAGTTTATCTCATAAAAATACAATAGTTCAAACGACAAAAATGCCCTTTGAGTATAATAATGTCAACACATCTGTAACATGATCATGTTAGGGATGAACATAACTACAAAACAATTTTAGAAATTAATTTAATTAAAAATAAATTCAAAAATCCTTAGAAAAATTGTTCATGATGAAGTTATTGGATTAATTACTAAGCTTTCAAATATATATATTTCATGCAAGTTTAAATATTTTTCACCTTCTTCTGGCAAAGTTGTTTCTATTGAGAATGACTGGAGGGGCACTTTTAAGCAATGGTTGGGCCTGGATAATTGGTACATACACAATGGCCGTTCTTGGACCGCAACACACCTGAAACTACAGTTGAAGATTAATTAAATTTTTTAATTGCAATAAAACAAAAAAAATTATTGTATGACGTAAGCATTAAAATTGTTCAATATTTGATTTATTTAATGTTCCTTAAAACACTGCTTTCTCTTGCTATATGTGTGGCTTTGTGTATGCGTGAGTACTTGACTATAATATTTACATATTAGATACTTTTAAATTAAAAAAACCGCCTACACCCTGTTTAGTGGTCAGCATACCTGACTACTGGTGGGAAGGTCGTGGTTTAGAATACAGGCTAGGGCATGGATGTACTTCGTCTCTCTCCTGTCTTTATCCTTTCCTTGTATGAATGGGTTGTGAATGGTTGCCTACCCCATAAACGGGTACCTATGACATGCGTGTACTGAGGAAGTCGGACTCCACACCAAATTACTGTTCAGTTGCAAAAGTGGAACAGCTCACTCCATACTGCCAGCCTAGTTGGCACAAGACAACAACCCTAAATACATGCAGTGTGCATTCTTGAGCCCTTTTATGTTCCATTAATTTAAAATAATATGAAAAGTTCTTGACTTATAAACCTTAAAAGGCTCAAATATTCTTTGAATTTATAATTACTTCCCATAGTTTATATTTTTTAAATTTTATAATTTGCATTTAATTTAAAGGATTACCAAGAAATTTAAACTTATGATTATGTTTCTTTTTTATTTAAGGAAAGTTTAACATAAAAAAGCCCCTTTTAAATTTCAAGCTTTTATATGAAGAGTATGAAGCAATTTATATGATTTAAATGTCTTATGAATAGCTCAGAAAACTAGAAACAATGATTATTAAATTTGTTTCTCATTCTATGTATTCTTTACATTTAATAAATCAATTCTATTTAAATCTTTATTTTATTAAAAGAATAACATGCACTTATGTATGAAGTAAGAATAACAAAGAAAGTAGAATTAAATTAAATAATATCCATAATTTAAAATAATTATATGCTGTGAAACGTTTTTGGCTATATATAATTCCATGAACTGTTATTTTCTTATCAATCAATATAATAAAAAAATAATAACGTACTAAACTTTCAACTTAATAAATTTTCAAGAAATTAAAAAAAAGGATAGAAAACTAAAAAATGCTTTTCATAACATGCTCTTTCTTTTGAATTTACTGGACAAAATTTAATAATATAATAACAATATATATGCATATAAATTTTGGAAGAAAAAAGTTGGGATTTTCTTTTTATAAAGTGTAAATATATCATGACATTAACAAATTATTATTTATAGCATTATATGAGAACTATGTTAGTTAGAAGCATGTATAAAAAAAACACAGTCAAAATGAAGAAAAACCACAAATATTTGCTTAGAGGTTATCAAAGACTTTAAATGAATGCATGTATTATTTTATTTAGATAAGTTATTTTTTTCATGGGAATGTCATAACTATTCTCATATTCCCTTACCTGAACTTGTTCCACGCTACTTTCTCTCTCCCAACGGGTCTATAAAAGAAAATAGAAAGATTAATGAAAAATTGATAATATGAAGATAGTTTTAGACATAAATTTTAAGTTATGAATTTACAATATAAAAACTCTATTTTCCGTTTATTGGAATAAAAATTTGCATTTAAAATTCTGGTTCATGGATAAAGGATAATGTTAAAGCCTTAGAAAGCCAGAAAGCATTTTTACCCAAGAACATCTGCTTTCCTGCAATCTAGATAAAGAGGACTTGTTTCGAAGTCCTCTTCTTGTTTTGGACTTTTTATAAGTTCATGTCTCACGGATTTGGTAAAGTCTATTGGCTTACTAGATAGGATGCGAAACAACTAAACTCAAAATTTTTTTATGTATTTGTAGCAAAATATGGGATCAATGAAAATATAAACTACTTTTTGACCTAAATTTTCTTTTTTCAATTTGCATTTAAAATCATTTTTCACTCATTCTAAGTCAGTTATTGAATCAATTATAAAAAGAAAAGTTTTTAGACAAAATTCTGTATTCCAAATTTTCTTATACCCTATAAAGAAAGCACTTTTAGTTTCGTTTTTGCAACAACGAAATTATTCTCTAACAATTAAGTACATAATTATCATTTCTACAACAAAATCTAAAATAGATAAATATTATTATTTATCTATTTTGAATTCTGTAAATTAAATACTCTTATCTCTCTCTTTCTTTCTTTTTCTTTTCATTCTCCATAAGCAAATGATAATATAATAGTTTCATAAAAGAGTTTTTTTGTTTTGAATTTATATTCTATTTTTTCATCTGAATCTTAAATAATTACTTATTATTTTTAGCCAATACGAACTAATTTAAATGAATCAAAAATATTCATTTATATATTTAAAAATTGTGAGTTAACACCTTTTAATCATTCAAAAACTTAAATTTTAAGAATAATATAATATCTGAATGTATTTAACTTAAGCATTCATACAGCATTTTTTTCTCCCCCCTCTAACATGAATAACTAAAATTAATTTTTATTTTTTTTTTGTCATTTCTTGTTCTTTTCTTTCAGTTTGAATTTAAAATCTAAAATAAATTTTAAGACTAAAAAATTTTTATTAAAAATTAACTCACAGACGCACGTGAAATAGGGCATCAAACTTAAAATTATATGATTTCCTTTACAACAAATAATATATATATAGATATTTATTTATGTTATAAGACTAAGGAATTGTAAAAGAATTTAACTGGAAATCTCAGATAACAGTCATTTAATTCCTTCTACAATAAATTATATTTTACTTTATAAATATTTATTTTAATTTTTCAAATTTTTTATTAGTATAATTTAACAGAAGTACAACAAATAAAATTGAAATTTATAAAAAAAATATGAATATTTTTCTTTTTTTTTTTTTTTTTTTTTTTTTTTATTATTATTTTTACTATGGATTTTACACATTAGCTAAAAAGCATATTCAAATTTTACTAAGATTTGGAAGATAAATAAATATTTCTTTCAAAATAAGGTTTATTTACTTAAATAAAAAATGAATAAATTGTATGTTCCTCAAAAAAGATTTAAAGAAAATATTAATTCGTAACAAACGCTCATTAAAACTCAAGAAACCAAACAAAATTCAGTTTGGTTTCATTGTAAAATTAATTATCAACAAATTTCCTCACACGTCTCTACTATAAAAAGAATCTAATATAGAAAAATAATAACAAATATATTTAATCATTGAATTAAATTATTTATAAAATATGTCATGTAAAAATAGATATTGTAATTATATATATTTACGTTGCATTAAATTACAATAGCATTTTGTTTATACTTTAATAAAAAAATCTATAAAATGCATTTAATTCAGTGTTAAAAATAATGAAGTATTATCATTAAATAAATTATATTTTTCATAAAGTTTAAGAATAAGAAAAAGTTTAGACAAAAAATTCATTTTTCTACATTCCACTTAATATTTCTTTTGAGACTTCATGCCATTCCACACCAATTAAAAAATAAACAACTATGACAAGTGAATTTCATGAATTATAATTACAAAAACAAAAAATATAAATGAATCAATAAAGAGTGAAAAACTATAGATGAAAATCTCAGCAAGAATACCTTCAAAATAATTTATTGGTAGAAAATCTTAGATTTTTTATAGTACACCTTTAAGAAATGATTACTATAATGCAGTAAAAGGGATATAAAATCTAAATTCATAAAGCAATAATATAAAATTTCATTTTTATATGGTATAAAATTTACTCAGCAATAAAGTAACCGCAATCAGTTCATATTTTAATACAAAATGTATCCGTGATCAATAAGCAATCATTCGATTAAAATAATTATTGATTTTAAAATATAAAACAATTTAAAACATTTATAATGCAAAATGAAAATAAATATCTCTTTCAATAAAATTCAGCCTAAGTTTTCGAAATTTGCTTAAGAAAATACTCAGAAATTAAATTCATAAATTTTTAATAAAATTCCTTATTTTTCGGTTTTCTTTTGTGAATAAACTAGTAGCCATATATTTTGAAGAAATCTTCAAGAAATTCATATATGAAGTCAAAATTTTTCATTAACTGATTAATAATCAGCACATTGATTTTCATATCCATCCATGATGAAATTTCCATCAATCATATCCATGATGAAATTTTACCAAATATTTAAACTATGGATATGAAAATCCTAAATTTTTCTCTCGTTTCTACTCCAAAAATTCGTGCCCTATTACGAGTATTTATCGATATCTGAATCTGGTCCCCAATAACAGAACAAGGCAGAAGTAAAACATATATTTCAATGATCAAATCTAATGTATAACCTATTATACTATAAATTAAAGTATACTTGGAATTCATCTTCAATAAAATCATCTGGAGATGGTGGAGAGGAGAAAAAAGAAGGTTCATAAAGCTCTGGCCAATCAGAAGAGAGATTTGGCGCGAAGACGTTCATGACGCTTCGTGATGCCTGACTTCCACTAATCAGAGCTCTGCCATATGAAGGAGCAAAACCTAAAAGTATTTCATAAATCAATAAAAGAAAATTTATGTATTGTAAATTAGTAATCATATCATTTATGACAACAATGAAATATTTATCTAAGTAAGAAAGAGATTATTTTAAATTTATTTAATTTAGTACTCAGGAATTAATTAGAAGAAAAAAATTATACACTGTCTGAAGATATTAAAATATCAATTGCTATTTAAACTATAAAAATTTCACATTCTTATAGTTCAAATATTTATTCAATTCGAATCATCATTCAATCAAAATTATAGCCTATGTAATCAAAATATGTCAGATTATTACCAGCATCTTCTTTATTTATAATCTTTTTATCTGGTGATATAATTTCAACAACACTGAATTTTTCTTAAACTATATTTAAAAGTGTCCCCTTGGTGAACTTGGCGATTTTTATTTGATGCCATTCCTGTTCTAAACCAATCAGAACATGATTGGGTTTTGCCCAGCTTGACGATTAACCGCGATTACAACTTGACGAGAATCAAGAGGGTACCCTTAAGTATAGGCTAACCGGATCTTGATATTATTGACAATCTTTTCACTAATTTCAAAGCTTTTCTTTCACATTCACCAGACCACATAAAAATACTTTTGCATTTTAAGTAAGCATGAACACCACTTGTGAAAAATTAAACATGTAGGTACTTAGGTATTATTAATAAAAATTGTGACAATTTTATTAATCTATTGTATCATGTACTCACCTGAATCATGGATGCCTTGTGATTGGATATGTTCATAAGATGACGCATGATTGATATTGTTTGCTACATGTATGGAATTTCCCACCATGTTACCACTGCCTCCTCCTCCACCACCCATTGTCCGTTTTGTCAATGCCGGACTATGACCTCTCGAAGATCCAGCTGGGGAGTAGGGACTGTGAGGTGAACCTCCTCTTCCAGGACCTCCACTCCCGGGAGTATCTGGAGGTTCCAAACCACCACCCCTTGGCCCTCCACTGGTACCCATACCAGGACTCCTCCTCTGTCGATTTAGAGTTTCTAGCATGTTTAGGTCACTTGAAAAAAATAGAATATGTTTTCAAATTAGGTTCAATAAAACATAGTTCAATTCAATATGCCAAACCAACATTTAAATTTACTATTTTTAAATACATTATTCAAAGCTAAATAGATATGAGTATCTCTGCAAACTCAATAAATGTATTTGTAGTTAGCTCTGAAAGATATATGAATATTTTATCAAATACTACAATACCTTACAGAGTTGATTTTGTAAAATATTTTAAACATAACTGAGTATGATAGAATTACTTAAAGTATGTACCAATCAATACTTTTACGAGCTATACCAATTTTATAAAGGAGAAAACAAAGTTATTAAATGAAATCCTCATATTAAAATATTCCAATTTTGAAACTATTATAGTTTTGCGAAAATTTGATTATTTCCATTGCTTTAGAATATGTCCAACTCATTAAATTATAATTAATTTCATGAGATTATAATTTGAATTCAAAAATATATGTGCTTTAAAATTCTCTTTCAATTTTTAAAGAAAATAAAAATAATACTCTAAGTTAAATTTATGTTTATTTAAATTTTTTAAATAATTAACGATTTACATTTGATAACATATTTGATTATAATGTAATACATATATTGTCTTTTTTCCGTTATAAATGCGTGTAAATGAAATTTTGATTATTACCATTGATTAAAACTGCTTTCAAATATGTCCAAATAATTAAATTATTAATTTTATGAAATTATAATTTTAATTAAAAAAATATATGTACATTAAAACTCCCTTTCATTTTTAAAGAAAATAAATGTAATTCTCAAAGTTAAATTTATGTTTATTTAAAATTAAATAATTGACATTAATATTTGATAACGCATTTGATTATAATAAAATACATATACTGTCATATATCAGTTATATGTAAACAAATTTTAATTTGTAAACAAATTTTAATTTTCTTTCTTACTTTTATGTGAAAAATAGAAAGAGATAATTCTAAATTTAATTAGGCATAAAATGTTGCCAATTGATGTATGATTGCACTATTCAAAACATTTTTGATGTTCAACTTTGTCTTCAAAAATTTCATCATTCTTTTTTATAAAGCTATTAGTAAAGTTAAATGACAATCATGAAACTATCTAATACAATCATATCAATTAATTATCATCATCAGATCCATCAATCAATAATAAATGTAATACATTTGAGATGTAGAAATTGATGGTAAAATAAAATTTTAAGTAAATATTGGTAATTTCACTTTTATGTTAAAATATTTTTTTCGCAAAAATTTAACATATTTTGCTGTTTATTAATAAACCAAATTCACCACTTTAATCACAAAAAAATCAATATCTTAATCTGTTATTATTCTTAAAATATAGCACACATGCCTATCATCATAAAACAAATGATATTGTAATAAAAATTCATTTATTATAAATATGTGAAGCTAAATATTTCTTGCAATTTTTGTATATTTTAAGACAGTTTCATAAAATTAATGTTTTTTTGATTTACTTATTCATTAAAACTTTAAAATTTTATAAAAACCTTTCATTAAAAAAATATTTTATGTATACATAAAGGGAGTATGTTTGACTAATTTATTTAAGCATGAGCGATAATTATATTTATGACCAATTTTGCACACTAAATAAATACAAAGGATTTTATTTAGTGTGCAAAATTCTCTGTCAAACAATTTTGTAATATTAAAAGTACTCACACTGTAAAGCTATTTATGACAATAACAAACTATTATATATATATATATATATATATATTAAA
>JAPDSC010029246.1:104467-118446 GCA_026290005.1 Latrodectus geometricus | reverse complement strand
AAAAAAAAAAAAAAAAAAAGCATCTATTTTTTTTATTTTATTTTAAACTCTAAATTAAATTTATATAAGTAATTTCATACTTTCTTCTTTTTTGGTCGAGTGGCAATATGAGGTGCGCTGCTCTACTTTTCCAACTGAACCATAATTTGGTGTGGAGTCTGACTTCCTCAGTACACACATGCCATAGGTACCCGTTTATAGGGTGGGCAACCATTCATACAAGGAAAAGACAAAGACAGAAGGGAAAATACTCTATGCCTGAACCGGGATTCGAACCCAAGATCTACAAATCCACAGCCAGGCACGTTGACTACTAGAGAGGGTGGGCGGCAGTAATTTCGTGTAAAATATACAAATGAACACCAAAACAGAAAATTAAGAAGGAATGTTCTTTAATAATAATTATATGGTTGACGATAAATTTGAAAATATTAATAATATGCTTGTTGTTGTTAATGACACTTGGCGACGCCAAGCTCGCCCGTCACAGAGAATGAAGTCAGAGAAGGAGCGTCTTACGTATTAATAGAGCACCCTCATTCGAAGGTGGAAGTACGACTTTTGGTTCATAGATGGCAGCACCACCGGAAACCACCAATTTAGAGATTGAAACCAGTGAAGCTCCGAAGCCTGGCTCCAATCACTCCCAGAGGGGTTAATTTGTTATGAAAACATGTGACCCGACGGATTTAGCCCCAGTCGCCATTAGTTAACACGACGGATCTTCGGCTAAGCCGGGATTCAAACTCACCACCTTTTGGCAACGAGAACGATGCCCTAACCAACCAGGCCACCGCGGACCTAATAAATTGCTTACAGTATCAAAATAACTAAAGATATATCGAACCGAAATAAACCAATACTTTTTTGGTTCAGCTCCTGTTCTTGTTCCAGCTAAAATAACGGTTTTTTTTCGGTTTTCAGTTCAGTTTCGGATTGAAATTCTCTCCCTCCCCCCCCCCCACATAGCATTTCTGTAGATTTGTAAAGGATGTCAAGTCCAATTTAAGTATGTTAAAATCAGTTCACGTAATTTCACAGCAAATAAGTATTAAAATTCTTTCTTTTTTTTCGATTTTTTTTATTTGTGAATTTATTTACAAATCCTTAATGGAAAGAGTGGAAGCGTTTTTACTCCTGACATTTCTACAATTGAATAAATCTTAACAATGTGCATTCAGTTCGAAAGACAATTACTTTTTACGACTTGATTCAGTGTGGCTAATGTTAGGAAATCGTTTTTTCAGAGCTTAATAAAATCCATAAGCATAAGAGCATGGCAAAATGCTTGAATTGGCAGAATTAACTTCTGAGGTTTAATTTCCGCTCGGCGTAATAAAGTGCTGGAGATTATTTTGTCTGTATCACATCCCGCGAAGGTATATAAAAAAAAAACATAAACATGTTTTTTTTTTCAGAAAGTTATATAATTATTATCATTTACTTTTTGATCGCGGTTTATGGGATTTTATCAGAAAAAATTGTAAGCAATCTAAAATATAAGAGAAAAAGTCCGACTTCCTACGAAGTCAGAAAGAAAAAGAACTGTTTATTGATGTAAGAAACGGGAAATCAGAAAAATAGATATAAAATGTATACCTATTATGGATTTCTCTGAAAACGAATAATTCAAGTTTTATAATTAAGGGAGGATTTAATTTCCTTTGGAAAATGTGTTTTAGCATTCTGGGGGAAATTGAAATTTGTAAAAATAACGAATTTTATTTTTACAAATTATTTTTACAATTTTAATTGATATCTTGACCAGTAGTCTTTGCCCTATCTGTAAGGTAGACAATATGAATAGGAACCATCTACTCGTCTGCCCGGGCCTGGACCCTACTCTTCAACAAGGTGGTGATGTTGGCAATTTATATTGGATGGCGAGGGATCGCATGTCCTGACCACTTACAAGCTCCTCCTATAGCTTTTTAAACTTTGAAATTTTAAACTTTTTTAATCTTTTGAAATTTTAGAATTTTAATTGTTTTATGTTGGTTTTTACTTTTTTTTTTTTTTTCTTTAATTTAAATGTGTTTGCGAGTGGCCAGATGTTGATGGATTGGGTTCTCTTTAGCCATATATAAAAACAACAACATGAATTTTATTAATTTTTTTTAAGTTACTTTATTCGAAACGTGGTTTTGCATAACAAATCAATAGAGATAAGCTGAAAATAATTTGAATGAGGTGAGAAATCCTTCATAATTCTCTTCAATTAATAAATTGTTGACTTGCAGTAGATCAACGTTTTTCAAAAGAAAAGGACCCGAATTCTATTCCAGCCTCTATTGTGTAATGAGAGATGGGTATTGCCCACATAACTTCTAGGTGTAAATGCAAGGAAGTTTCCTGGGTATAGCTAATCCAGAATGATACAGCCAGCTTAATGGTCTATACCATGCTTACCAGTATGATATAGCCCATTAAGCTCACAGAAAGCAATTTTATATGGTGAATTATAAAATCTTCCAACAGTTTTAGATTATCTATTAGGTGGTGGCAAAATACTAAGCAAAAAATAACTCTGAAACAAATAAGCCAAAATACTCCGTACACTTCTGCCAAAAATGACAATCAGGGATACCAAATAGCGGCCATCTCGTGACCGTATAAAGAAGATGATCAAGGTAAAATTTATTGGTGTAGATTTCGTCACTTTATGAAGATCATGGATTATTTATCGAAGAAAAAATCAGTGGGTATGCCTGCAAGTCTGATAGTCAACTTAGCTCTTTCCGTTTCCAACAGATTGTGGATTGTGATACAATTTTTGAGCACGAGAAATTTCTAGAATTCATTTCATTCGATTTCAGCATCTTTAAATGCGTTAACTATGTTGCTGATATCCGCAACTCGTGTATACTCGAACTAGACTTCATAAAAATTTAAATTGTTGCTTAGATTCGGACAAAAATGAGCTTCACAATGATAAAATAAAAGCTGCTATTATTCGATGTGAAATTTGAAAAGCTTCGAACGAATAAAATAATGGATTTGGAAGACACCAATTTACCATCCCTATCGGAATGTGTATCAAAGGGAACTTCCAAGAGAAGGAAAGTTTTATGATCGGAATGACGGATTTCCTCGCCTTTATTTTCATCCTGGAAGATGTCTTAATCAAAGTTGTCTATGTTGATCTCTACTAAGATGCAGTGCCTGTCAGAATTGCCAATCTCATTCAAAAGTGAAGAATCCTCCGTAAAGGTGAAGATTTTGTAATATGCGTACTTGTGCATAAGCATCGAGAAAGATATGAAAATCTTTCACTTAAGCCACTGGAAAGCTTGATGAACTAATTGATTACTAAAACTTGAAAAAGCACAGAAGACGACTTATTGAAGGATTTCAAGATGTTCTTACATCTTCATCAAAATGTATTTGAAGTATGAAATTGAAAAAATTGCAAAACCAACACTGGGAACTATCCACTAATTAAATAACCATCAACATGACTTCTATTGGCGAAACAAAGGAGGTCAAGAAATTATGACAAGAACTGCAAAATAATGATATCATCGAGCCTTCCTCTAGCCCTTAGATATCACCGATTATGCTGGTTCTCAAGAAGAATGGATCTAGCAAGTTCTGTGTGGATTACAGAAACCGAAAAACATAACTAAAAAGGACAGCCACCTTCTTCCAAGGAGAAACGAAACATTAGACACCCTCTCTGGAAATATGTAATTCTCTACATTGGACTTGAAAAGCGGTTATTGGCAAGTCAAAATGCAACCTGATGGCAAAAATTTAACAGCATTTACAACGGGACAACGATTGTGGAAATTCAATGTTACATTCCATCTTTGCAACGCTTAAGCAACATTTGAGCGTTTGATATAAACTATGCTGCATAGGCTTTCATATGAAGCCTAGTCTACTTAGGCTACATAATAATTTTTGTTGCCTGGATTTTAATGAACATTTAAGTAATGTGTGGAAAGTTTTTCCAAAGATACAATAATAACAAGAGTAATATAGGTTGAGTTATATTTTTTAAATTTACTGTTCTAACCTATATTTTTGTTTTTTTGTTATATCAATTACATTGAAAGGTATCATCCTCGTTAAAATTATATTTGAACTTAATGCTGCTTGGGTTTGACTTTTCCAATTTTTTCCATCTCATATTAAGCCAATTAACTGTTAGTCTACATGTTGATATTTTTCTGTTAACAGCTTCTTCCAATGGTTTTGTGGAAAGAAATTCTTGTGGATTCATTTTGACAACTCTGAAAGGGTTCTTTCTTTTACTATTTTGTATTATATGATACCAGTCACCAGGGTTATCAATATACGGAATTTTTTTTTTTTTTTTTTTTTTTTTTTTTTTGCATAAGCTTCTATAACTGCAAAATCAGCATCACTGGGCAAATAGCTGTGCCCACTTAATAAAAATTTAAGCTCAATTGATTCAGCTTTTATATCTTCACTCTGAACCAATTTCAGTAAACTTAACACAGTTTTTATATTTCGATTCTGTCTTGAACATGAATCTGAATACATTATAATTTTTTGAAAATCCTTTGCGTACAATTTAATGTGTTTAGTTAAATACTATGGCATTTCTTGTGAACCCCGCGATGTGCTTGGGTTATAGGCCAAACATACATGTAGCCCTCGTTAGTTTAAATCATGGCATGGCAACTAAGATTGTATGCATATAAGTTTCTCTTGTAATAAGCCACTGATGTAAATAGTTTCGGAAATGGTAATGCTTTTTCTAAATCAAAACTAAACACGTATATTTCGTCTGAAGCTCTTAATCGATCATTAGCCATACGATTACGGACAATTTCTGCTGCATTTTTTCTCCATCTATTGTGTTACCAACAAATATCGAAAGAAGAAGAAGAATTTAATTTTTATTTCAAAGTTTCTGTAAGAAAATATTGATAAAAGGTGGACTTATTCACAATGGCTTCAAATTATTATATATATTCAGAAGCTATTAAAAAAATGGGCTGTCTAACCTAGAAAAATAGTAACCAACGAGTACATCCTTTAATAACTTATTATTTATTTCATCAAAATTTCCAAAAATCAGAAAATATCAAAAAATGGACTTAACCGCATTGGCTTCTGAGCGGCTCATATAATTCTTCTCCACAACATATCATACCAGCAGAGGAACATTGAAGCCTGTACGGAAGATCTTAACATGCATACACATGACGATCTTCGACAACGTTATGTCTAGAAATTCCCGTTGATGAGAACCCCCTTTTCTTCTTGCGGTCTCATGATCCTTGTGACTTTGAAGATTAAGTTAAATTTTTTTACTCAGGTAGATATCCAGCCGCTCATTTCTAAAGACGTTGCTATAAAACATAGCAAACCAACTCATAATATTTTACAATAATCAAGTTAACACTAAGCTGGCACCTTTCGCTGTATGCTTCTTCTTCTTAATCTTGTCAGATATGTGGCACCTCTTTATTGTTGCATTTTGTACCATGCTCCAAGCCCAATTTTTTCCTAGTTCCATTGTCTTAGGTCACCTACTTTGTTTATAAATTCTGATAGGCTCTCAATGGAGTTTAGGTGTAACTCTTTAGGATATGGATTACCTAGAGTAGTGAATCTTGTAAGGGCAAGAGCATTACACTCATATAGGATCGCTGTATGCTTTGGTGCCACAAATGGTGGAACAGTGAACGAAACTTTTTCTATACATAAAATATGGTCTTCTGTGTAAAATTTTACTGTACGGTCACCCTTGGCGACTTTTTTTAAAAAAAACTCTTTGTAATTTTTTTGAAATTACACATATTTAGGGTTACAAATGCATCAGATTAATTATATAACTGCGGAAATTATGATAGTTGTGATATATATATATATATATATATATATATATATATTTATATATATATATATATATATATATATATATATAGTAGGAAGCTTAGAGGAATAAGAAAATTTGTGTTTGTAGCGGAAGAGAATTTACCGTTCTCCAATGAATCTCATGTCGGGGTGTAATTTTGGAAATCATTGTATATTAAACGGTTCCAGTTGAATCAATTTTAGATTGCACTGAAATAATAAAAGATCTATTTATCAGTTATTTCCTTGTTATAGTAATTTATAACATTTTTTATTACATACATATAATTCTTATTCTTCTTATCTAATCGAATTTTCGTCAATGGAAAAAATTGAAGAAAGTAACAAGGAGTGAATTGAAACTTACATCGAGATGTCAATCTCTTCACTTAAAAATTTTGTTCCACTTCGAAATTAATTGCCAAGCTGTTTAAAGCAATATAATTCATTGATTGTTTTCACGAACTTATGAGGCTTCAGTTAAAACTGAATTTTTCTCATTTCTTTGGGTTTTCATGCAAGAACAGGAAGAAACCCACCCACTTTTTTTCACTGCATTAACTTTTGTCGTTTCAAATTATGTTTCGTAGATTCAGAGCTATCAAATCTGAAATAATGAATGACTTTAAATTCTTGGAGTTTATGACTATATTTTGGTGTGCCGCATAAACATTATATAATGTATATCCTGCTTCTGTTTTCATTGTATTAATTTAATTTCGTATTTCACTTCTTAATTAGGTGAGAGATCCATTATTATTTTCCCCTCTAAAATTCAAATTCGGTACGCGTTTGATACGACTGATGTAAGTCACAAATTTATTAAATCATGTAAAAATATTTAAAAGGAAAGCAGGATATATAAAAAAAAAACATCCTTTATCATGCTTTTATAAGGCTGAAAAATTTCTAATTTATTACAGTTAATACTTGTTTCAACGAATCTTTAATTTATGAATACTTACGATTTTATTAACTATTGACTGGACCATAACCAGTCCGCAATGATAGCTTACTTCGCATTACTAAAATTTTGAACTATCTTTTTCGCGAACTCGTGTCCGCGAATCTTCTATTTTTTTCATCTCATTTTTACTAGAGCTTCGAATTATTAATAACTAACGACACTGGAGATGTTGAAATACCGGATTTTTTTTAAGCAATTGCCTGTGAAATTTCTGTCGCTTAATCTAACTCTCGTTTTTTTTTTTTTTTTTTTTTTTTTTTTTAAAGCCCATAATATTAGTTTGGGGAATAAGAAATCCATTATTTTTACGTGAACTTTATGTAACTTCTTTTGGATTCGTTTTGTAAAAAGGTTTAAAACAGCTTTCATGTAGATTTTAAGGTCTTGCGCGTTACGACTGCTGACATGCGGTTCACTTCGATCATTTTTGATATTTTATAGACATTTTCGAAGATGCTGTATCCACATGCGAAGTGAATCTCTAACATCAAAAATACCCGAACGGAATCGACGAAACAAAAATTGTACGTAACTGGTTGTTACAGTCACATAGAGGACGATAAACACCTTTCACAATTTTAGCCACCCGGCTATCTTTTTCGCCGTTTCAACAGAAAAACGAAAATGTATCGAATTTTCTGTTTGTTGTCTTCCATTTTTGAAACCTTGTACTCGTAACTGAATGAATCAAACAAAAAACCGCAAGAGGATATTTTAGTGTCAAATGTCACCTTTCCAATGAGCATAAATCTGAAATTGTTTGATAGATACCTGACGAGATATCGATCACTACAGACGTCTACCGAAAAAATAATGGATTATTTTTCCCCAACCTAATATAATTAATAGATTCAACGCCTAACCTCGCTGTACTTAAGCATGGAGTGATCCTGGTTTGCATTCAGTTCTTGAAATAAACATTTTCGATGTATGAATCGTAATTGTCACATATTATCTTTATTAACGAAACTGACGTCAGCCATTGCTTACTTCGATTAAAAAGAAAATCCACTGCAGAATGAAATTTCACTTTAGGATTTTTTTATGTTGATTCAGATGCATATTACACGTTAAAAATATCGGATGATACAGAATATAATGAATGGAAAAATAAGCTTTTAAATTTAGTTTTGGAACAAACAATAAGATAACTTATTTTTTATCAATAAAATGAAAGTAAGAATTTTTATTGTAATTTTATTTTACACGTTTTATTTATATTCAATGCAAAATAAATGTTCTTTTTCTAATAGTACTTTATTTAAAGGGAGATCAATTTTGTAAAATAAAAAATTCAAGCTAAATATAATCAATAGTTTTTAGAATTAACACTTATTTTATTTTACGAACCATTTAATCGGTTCCTTTGAGAGAGTAATAATGTACGCCCTGCTGAATCTAAAAAATTTCGCCTTGTTGTATTTAACCCTTCTTTGCATAGTGGTGGAAATTTCTATCATAACCCATAATGCCCAAAAATTATATAAAAGAACAAGTTCACTTTAAGTTGATCGTGTTTGGATACTTTTTTAATGTCCAATGCATAAAAAGAAACATAGCTGTCAAAAATAAACAAGTGTCATTATCAGTGAAACGAGCTTAAAGTTGTCTCATTCCGCTGTTTGTTGTAGTTGCAATAAACGTATGATTTCGTTTATAATTTTGTTTTATTATATTAGAGTTTCTATTGCTAAAAAATTGAAAATGAGTGGAAGAAAGGTTTGCAACACGTGTTTCTGTTATTTTCCTCTTTTATTTCTATTTAGTACTAAGCTAATGATCTAACTTTGGATGATGATGGAAATTTTTAGCAGATTGTTTTTTGCTAAATTTATACTATAAATATATACGAAGATTTTTTTTAACCATTTTTCCTTTAATTTAATTTTAAACATGAATTATATCAACTTGATTTATTTCACCAATAAAGAAAAAATCATTCAAAGAAGGGTTAATGTTTATTGTAGAATAAAGTATCACTTATTATTTATTTTTCATGATCTCATTATTTATACATATATATATATAAACCGTTCTTTGTTAGAGTTATCAAAAATACATTTTTTTTCTAAATTGTTTTAAATGTTTAGTTATATTGCTGCGACTTTATTATTATTCAGTAAAAAAAATTTTTTATCTTTTAACATACATTATTTCACAATTTTTATCTCTTAAATCACATGAAATAATTCCTCTTGTTTCTATTGATTCTTTAATAATTTCAATCAAACATTTTTTATTTATGAGTTATTAAAAGCCAACTCAAAAATAAAAACACATGTGATTGAATTAATTTTTTTCCAAAACTATATTTAATTCTCAAAACAATGAGCATAAATTAATTCATAATATTAGAGATTGCTTTATAAATTAAGTATATGAACCAATTATTAAATTTTAAATTCTTATATATTGTGATATGAATTAGTTGTTATAAATCATTACCCAAATAACCCTATTTCTATAAAACAATTACTTAAGCATTTGACAATTTTTTTTTTTAAAATTAATTTTGAAGAATGGCGTTTGCATTGTTTGAACACACTGATTGAAAACAGACATACAGAAATGTAAAAACTTTAATTAAAAATATGAATATTTACAAATGACATGAATTTACAGAACCTGCTTAGAACAGCAAGTGATGAAACAAATAACTTAATAGACGTGAAAACAAAAATGACTATCAATTTTTTGTGCAGTCAATGACCAAAAGTCAATTGACACAAATTCTTTTAACAAGCAGAGGTGAGCACTTAAACAGTTGTTATTTTTACCTATTCACAATTATTAAAATAAAACTAAATTTGTTCAAATAATTACTATAATAAAAATTAATAACCTTATTTGTAATATTATAAAAAATTTTTTTACAAAATTTATCCTTGAAAGCTATTGAATATTATAAGAATTTTATATTTTTTAAAGATGGCTATTAATATAAAAAAAATTAAATACATAATTCACATCATTGCCACATATATTCTGGATCATAAAATTAATAAATATATGGATCTGTATTAAATATTTGATTATGCAGAAATCTGTGGAGGTTCTCATCTGTTGCCATCCTGATTTTAGTGTCCATTTTAATTTTGTGGAGCATTAGTGCCACGCAGGCCCTCGCATCTTCAATACTGTCGTGTTCTTTTGTTTGGATGCTTTCCCCAAGCAACTCGTAACATAAATCTTTTAATTTCCTTTTTCGGCCATCGGGCCGAGGAAAAACCACCGAGGTGTCCACAATTTTTTCATGCACAAGCCTCAGCATCTTCAAATCATTCTCCAGCCCGTGGCCGATAAGGATGGTATTTTTATCAAAGAGCCGCAACAATACCTCCTGGACATCCTGAAGGGTGGTTGTAACGCCCTTCAGGTCATGCGCAGTAACCCCACTGTACTGCGTCACATAGTCCAATATTGGATTATTGGGCTGGACAAATGATTCATAGATGGTTAAGCCTTCGACGTTCACCAGGCCTATCTTTGTTACCTGGAGGCCTACTGTGGTGATGCACATCTCGCAATCGAGACCGTAGACTCGATCACAGTCGGCCCGCACTTGTCTTTTTTCTCGTGTTTCTCGAAACAGATGGTCATCCAGGATAGGTTCCGATGCGACGTGACAGTGGTACAGACTGCAACCGCGAGATGTGACGCTGCCATTGCAGCATCTGTAGACATTGCCACTTATCTTCACTGGATGGTAAAAGCATTCAGTCTTTTTCGTGTATTCCAAATTTATGGAGTTAACGTAAAACACCTCGTGGCACCGGATGCACACCCGTCGTATTAGACCCAGGTGTGTCCTAGGCCACCTTGAATCCACCCCCAGATGACAGGGGAGTGGATATTTATTTTTCATAAGTTCTTGTCGGGAGAGAGTGTAATGAGAAAGCTCGCGATAGAGTGAACGAGAATCCATAGCCAGAGCTTGAAACTGGGAGAGTGTTTTGTAGACTTTGGGAATGGTACTCTTCTGTAGACCTAAAACAAAAAAAAATTTTTTTAGCTAGAGATACATTATAAATATATGAATATACATTAAATCTATAATCAACAAATATTTGCAAAACGCAGGGGTGCAGTTCACGCTTTTGGAACAATGAACCTTGAGGCGATCAAAAGGATAGGGGACTAACTATCCTTAACAGTGGTCCTTTTTCAATCCAATAGGAATGGAACCCTTTTGTGGGATCAACATGAAGACTACAAGGAAGGCCATTCAAAAATGGGAAAAACAGGAGATGAACAAAGTTTGGCGTGACTCTCCTGGACAGAAACATGCAAAAAGCATGATTTTCAACTCATCTGAGAAAATTGCATCTGAAATTCTTTGACTCCCAAGATTGAAGACTCAAGCAATTGTAGGCTTCATTACTGGGCATTATCATTTCAGAAACTACCTTCATACAATGGGACTTTTTAAACAGGAACCAATTTGTAGGAAATGCCACGCAGGGGTAGAATCAGCTCATCATATCCTATACGAGTGTGATGCTCTTGCCCTTACAAGATTCACTACTCTAGGTAATCCATATCCTATAGAGTTACACCTAAACTCCATTGAGGGCCTATCAGACTTTATAAACAAAGTAGGTGATCCAAGACAATGGAACTAGGAAAATATTCGGCTTGGAGCATGGTACAAAATGCAACAATGCAGAGGTGCCACACATCTGAAAAGCTCAAGAAGTAGAAGAAGAACTATCGTTAAGTTCACACTGTTCTCTAGTTGTATGATAGGGTCTTCGAATGACTAAGTACCATATTCGACCATAGATACTATTGAACAAAATTAGATGCCTGCTGTCTTTTGGGATCCTAGTGATACCTTTGTGGATATCTTCCAAGTTCTCCTGTGTGATACGAAGATAAAAACAAACTATGAAATTTTACACATGAAGGTAGGTATCTATCATAAGACAAACTATATATTGTAAAAGAATAATTCATTCGTAAGATTCAGTTGTGTGATTATCGTTCACACGTATGCAGTTCACAACAGGATTTTAAGTTACTTTATTCCCTTGCCTTTGAGATTCCTCGGTGGGCAGCAGTTTTGATAGGGATTAAATTGACATTATTTCTAATTTCATTGTTGTTTACTGACATTTCGCAGTTTACATTTATCTGAGAACTGGCGTGTACCTGTGTAGATGTACAAATTCGATTTCTTATGTGCGTTTGTGGCTCCTCAGTCATTCTGGGTTTGAATTGTCACGACCTTTATCATTTATAAGTATAATTGTTCAAAAAAAAAAAAAAAAAAAAAGATAATGCATATAATGGAATGGAAATGAAACGAAATGCACAAAAAAAAAAACCCATTTAAATCGTCCTTTCCGATTTAAACTAATCATAAAGTGGATGTCACGATTTATTTATTTCTTGCATAAGCAATCCAATATTAATATTTAACGTGCTTTACATGCTACATCAATTGAATTAATTTTTACTTAATATTTCATAAGCATTTATTTTTAATAGCGGTATCAAGAGAGACAAGCCACCGAACCTGTCTAGTTGTTAGCGTAACTGATTACGGATGGGGAGGACCTGGGTTCGAATCCCGGCTCGGGCATGGTTGCACTTTCTCTTTCTCTCTGTGTTTCTTGTCCTCCCTCAGATGATGGATGAATGTGGCCCGCCCTATAAACGGGGTTGTGGTGGTGTGGCGTGGGCGATGCTACTCGTAGCTCCGTGACTTGGTTCACAGGTGCCCACCGGGTAACGATAAAATGAGTAGCAGTTTCTGGCTTTGTTGCGGCTAATGGGCCAATGTACTATACTTGCTCAAGGGTGCTCGCACCATTAGAAACAAACAAAAAAAAGAGAGACAAATTTCCAATAATATATAAAATAACCCATCCCACTAAGGTATTGGCCGAAATTACCAACTGCTCACTGAAGAGCTCATACCACTGACACATTGACTTGTTTTTGATGGGTGGACAAAATTGTATATTCAGCATTATTGGTGAAAACGATTATTTGTTGAACTCACAGAACAATTATAAGTAAAATAAAGTGACGTACACATGATCTCAACTGTAACGAAAGAAACACACACACAACCACTTTATGGTTAATAGTAACATGCAATTCATAAATACCAAAACTATAATTTAAAAGGTAACGAATATGAAAAAAAGATTGGAAGAGATGATAAAAAAAATAATAATAATAATAATAACAACAGTAAAGGTAAGCTAGTGAGGATCTTTTAGCGAAATTAAAATTCTGTTAAAGAAATACACTTCACATATTTATTGGCGATGATATTAATTCCAATGTTAGTGGGACTGCTACAGAGAATTTGAGGCAATTTCCCTGACAGAGAATAAATCCTTAAATGGATGAAAGATATTAAAAATTAATAGAAATTGAAAACGTACAATATTTTGGATCCCTTGGTTGCATTATTTATCAAGTTAGTTCTCATCAGTTAATGTAACTAACTCAAAATTACTTAAATATATACTTAAAATGACAAACAATTACTTTGAGAAAACAATACAAGTTACTTGTAGGAAGAGGATTTATAAGTACACAAGGGGAGAATTAAAAGATTTAGAAATACAATCAAGATTGAAGAATATCTACTTACTTTCGTTTTCATCATCCATGCTTTTTCCTCTCTTTCTTCTCCTTTCTTTGCGTAAAATTTTTTTCTTGGAATCCTGCACCAGCAAATCTGCAAGAAAAGATAAAATCAATATATTTGTGATTCAGTACGGTATTAGAAACAAACTTATTATAAAATACTTCTATTAAGATAAATTATCCATTAAGATAAACCATTTTATCTTAACTAAATAACTTTTACAACTAACAATTCAAAATAACTTTCAGCAGATCTTTTTTGATTACTTTTTTAGAGCATAGCTTTTTGAAAAACTTCTAAATGTTGATGTTAAATTAGTATGTTAATAAAAGAAAATTATCTACACATTTGTGGCCAATTTCATCATTCGAAAATTTCCAGGCAAAATACATAAATTAAAGAATATAATTTTCCCGCCATTTCGTAACCATCGTTAACAAATAGCCAACTAGCCTTGCTTTTAACATATAACCTCTATACGCGTAATCAGTTTTTTTATTATTCAACAATATACTTTTGAATTATTTTCAGAATACAATTTATAGATACAAATATTTTTAAAAAAGTATAACA
>JAPDSC010029246.1:90143-104457 GCA_026290005.1 Latrodectus geometricus | reverse complement strand
TTAGAATAAAAATAGCGACATCAGTAAGTCAAAACTGGCCAATAAGAGGTATTACTTTTGAATTTCGAAATTATTGTGGAAAAACCTTTAAAAAGAGTAGAAAGGTTCGATGATTTTCCTCCATTTAATATTTGTTCGAAACGTTCAAACAAAAACAAAGGTAATTTTTTTCGAAACGAGGTAAATAACTTTTATCAGATTAGATCAAAGAGAGATAAAGAAAACAATTGTAAGACGAACTTTTCCCCACTAGATATAACAAGGATTTTCAAAAAAATGATGCGGTTTTGTTGTTTGTAGAACAGCAAATGATAATCAAGATTATTTTTGCTTTTACACTTGATTTCCGTTCTGGTTCGATTTATATAAAAAAATTTCACACCCTTACAAAACTTTTCCCAAAAAATCAATTTGATCATCAAAACAATTATTATAAACAATCTTCAATGAGGTGCGAATTCGATACAATAATGAAAATAAAATAATCCTGGTTTAAAAAAAATAATTTAAAAGCTAAATTCTAAAGTGTCATTTTAATTTATAATGAAATTAATTAAATGCCATCTTTCCATTTATTAATTAAATCCATTGTGTAACTTTTCTATTTTGATTAATAACATACTTCCATTTAAAGCGAATGTTCTATAACTAAACAATTCAAAAATTTTTGCATCCAAACAAAACACAAAGAATAAATTTCTACAACATTTTTAGATATTTTCAAATTTAAACATAACATGACCTAAAGTAAGCAAGCGGACTTTCTTCAAAAAAGGACATTTATACGTAGATATAATTTAGTAAACAAAAGCTTTAAATATTTACTAGATAAATTATTCAAATTAGAAAAGAGTTACATTAGTAGATTCATTTCATAGATGTAATAATTTCGGAGGAAAAAATCTTTCATATTAATATTACTTACCACCTATCAATATAAACACTGTTCATTAGAAATCCTGTTTTATTTGGTAAAAACAGCAGTATCATATAATTTTCTAAGCAGGCCTAGTGAGTCTTATAAAATATTATAAAAGTCAGTCAAACGCTAGTCTCCAACTTTGTAAATTTTCTTGGAATAGTGTTTTCTACTTTTCTTAAAAAATCGCATTTATTTCCAAAAAGACAAATATCAATAAATGCCTCTATTTTCCAATCGAAAAATTCCTTTAAATGTAAGACTGTACATTTATTTATTATTTTATTTGATGCGATTTTTGAAATCTATTCTTAAATGTAATTGTGGTTCATTTCGTTTTCATTCCAAAGAAAAAAAATATTTCTGCTCAACAAAGATTTAAAGTTCCTATCAAAAACTGGTTTTGAAATATCAAAGAAAACAGGCGACATTCTAAATTTAAGGGTGTAACGTTGAAGAAAATAGACGACTTTAAAAAAATATTAGAAGAACGCTTTAAAGGAGGGGAAAACACATCCTGCAAATGCACAACTAACCTTGAAAACAGAGGTCAAAGAACGAAGCATCTGAGGAGTCACGTGGTGCTTCCAACAAGAAGCACAAGTCAAGAGTTGGGGTCTGTTTCATCATCTTTAACAGCCACGAAATTAGAAGGTTGATAAAAGTTCAGATAGATACACAGAATATTACGAAACCATTCTCACAGCACAATGAAGTTCAAAGAACTTACGAGTACATTTTATTTTTATTTATTAATTTTTATTAAAAAGACTATGGTCGTTCTCATAGAAAGTCGATTTATGTTTTCAAATCCACATGTTATTAATATATTTCTGAAATAAATTTCAATCAATAATTTTGTAATAAATTTATATGCGCACACTACTCTTTAAAAAAATCTTTAACATATTTTTTAAACAAGTATTCTATTGACAAATATAATTGTTATTGTTAACTATTTAGTCTTGTAAGAAAAATTATTCTAGTTACATAATTATTTAATTTATTTTTTGCTTAACATTAAAATATATAATTAATGTAGTAAAGCAAATATTTTTTTAATCTAAAAAATAATTTTACTCCTCATAAAATAGGAAAAACTACCTAATGAAAATAAAATTAACATTCAAGAAATAAAATAAATCCTCATCGAAATTTTCCCCTCTTCATATATATATATATATATATATATATATATATATATATATATATATATATATATATAAATTTGTATAAAATAAATATTGTAATTTGATAAATAATGCCTTTTAACTTAAAAAAATAAAAGGCAGCTATTTACAATTTTATACCTATTAATAAAATAGATAATGTAAACCAGAAAAAAAAATTCAGAATTTGTAACTAATTCTACAAATAAAGTTTATCAAAAATCACAAGCTAAATTTTAATGTAATGCATGCGATAATTCAAATGAGTCAGATCTGAAAAAAGAAAAATAGAAAGTATAGATTATTACAAATGAATTCGAAACTTCCCGTGAAGTTTTCCACAGCGTTGCGCAAGAGAACAGCGCGAAAGCATCATCGGAAATCCGAGAACACGTTCCACGTGGAAATAAAAATGAGTAACTTGTGTGACGTCATGACCGTATGAATTGATTGAGCAGGTCAGGAGGAACGAAAACTTTCACGCACGGCGCAAGTTTTCGGTTTCGCGCGATTTGGAATGTAAACAACCTGAGTGCGCGGTAACAAGTTTTCCACGTTGTCTTCTCCGATTGGACAGAAGAAAGCTCAACATTCTTGTAATGCTTCTATTCAAATGATTCAAGATGGATTCACTTTTTACTTGGAAAATCAGCTAACAAATAATGCGAGATTCTGTAAATAAAGACTAGCAAGATTTATTTTTATTTTAAAAGCAAGTTTGAAAGTGATAACTAATGCTCTTTGCGATATTGCAAGTGCCTGCGCCGCATTCCATAGTTTTTTAAATTTTTATTTTATTCTTCAAATTAAAATTATTTTTTTACGTTAATATGAAACGAGTAACTTATTTCTGAAAGAAGATAACTTCAGCTTAAAGTAGAAATTTCTTTCTAGTAAAATTTAAGAATATACAACGAAAGGAATATTTCAAATAGTAAAACGAAACGAATACAAATAAATAGCATACAAGTAAATAACTATTTATTAACAATTATATACTCAATTCACAATTTTCTTTAGCTTTCTCAAGAATTCGTAGTTATTGTTTATCATTATATTTAAAAAAATACAAGATATATAGAATATATAAATCTGTCAAAAATTCTTATTATTTTAATGTTTAGGTAGAAAAAAATTAATGATTTTAATTTTATATTTTTAATGGGCTCCTGACATACTTACATGATTTTCATCCACATAAAAAATTTTTATTACATTTTGTTAATTTTTTTACAAAAGGATTAAATTTCGTACAGTAAAAAGAATGATTTAAATTTCATTACAGATGACAAAGCATAACATACTAGCTTAATTACTTATAAATAATTATTTTTCTATCATTAATATACTTCTATTAATTCCCAAAAATTAAGCACCCCTATCTGAAATAATAATAACAAATACATTTAAAAACTTTCTTTTAAGCAAATCCTTTTTTTGCAAGTAGTAATTCATTAATCAATTAACTATACTAAAAATATATCAATAATTAATTATATCTAATTTTAATATACACTTGTATATTAAAATTAGATATATAATAAATCGCATGTACGCGTTCTAAATATAATTAAGCTAGTATGTTATTTTATAAATAAATATATATTTCCGTGCTCATATTTTTATTTAAACACCCATTTTTTATCTCATCATTTTTACGCACTTAAATAAAGATAAGAATCGTATAGATATTTAAGTGCTCTCGTGTTCAATTCAAGAGTTTGTAGGTTCGATTCCCACAAAAAGAGTAATGTTAATTGTGTTCGAAATCAGTAAATCCGGATCGAATTAGTACTCATAGATGAAGTAAACATGAGGCACTAAACCAATCAACCAAAATTAAATCTTAAGTATAAATACTGAGTTCAACAAATCACGTAAAATATGAAATTGTTTAACATCGTGAAAGTAAAGGGAATTAACTGTATACTTACCATGAACTTATTGACAAAAAAAATCATCATTTCAGTACTTCAACTAAGTATATGAGAACAATCACTTAATTTAATATTAAATTTTCACTTTACCTGCAATTTCCAAAAACATCTGGGCACCAGGTTGTTATGCGTCTATTTCTGAACAAAGAATACGAAACGAACATCGAAGCGAAGTGCGTTTGAGAGTCAGAGAATCGTCTGAAGAAGAAGCACTCTAATCTTCAGCCGCAAACGATATTCACAAATCCGCGTTCTACTAAATTTTAATAACAAATGTTTTGAGTGGTGTTGGGACATGTGACAGCACGTGATACAAATGGCGTCGCAGGTACCATTGCAAAAGCTGCGCTCCGACCGTCCTTGACTCTGCAGGAAGAATTCGGGCGATAGAAGAAACAAAAACGCTCGCCAGGGATCATTGCCAAGTTTCTTCACCGCGGCTGGAAAATGATTGCTAACTTCTTTGTTCGTCATCACGAGCGGGAAAAATTTGGCGGAAATTCCATTTCACTACCGAGAACCGCAGTTGCGAAGTTCGTCTGAAAGCTGTATTTATCGTTTGCGAGGAACATTGTGTTCTTCATTCACATCATATAACGTAAATCATTTAAAAGGGAAATAATAAGAATGAAGACTATTTTTAACAAAACCGGTGCATAAAATCCAGAGTAATATTTAAATTTAACAAAAAGAGGGCTTTTTAATATATTTGCATTTAAAATTAACTAATCACTTGACAGTATTTTTTCTCGCAGCTAATAAATAATAATAAGTGTCCGTTATTGAAGCGAACAAATAAGTTTATAGGATATATTTTTCATAAAAACTTTCCAATATCGTTTAAAAACTTAATTAAAAAAAATAAAACATAAAATGCTTACAAATAAAAAGCAAATATACAAAAAATTTTTAAAAATATTTCAATTAAAAAAATAAAGAAACTAAATTCTACTCTTTAAAAAAGCTAGTTATAACTAATTTAAAAAATAAAAAAATTGTTTTGGATGAATACAATATCAAATGATGCTCATGTTAGATTAATTACTTATATTTAAATGTCTTTAATAACCCATTTAAAATAACCAGAAATGCATTAAATTTTTAGAAGTTTAAAATATCTTTGATGCTCATTAGTTCATTTAAAAGAATAATTCGTTTCACTGCAAAAATAAAAATACTTTCTTTCCCGTTAAAATGCATATACTATAATTAATAACGCATTAATACTATTTCCGAAAGAAAATGGTTTAAAAAACTATTACTATTAAACTTACTGATAAAGTCAATTGGTTATATAAAATATAGAATTGAAACTTATCTAATATTTGCTTCAAACATATTTATTGTACTTAGTTTACCTTCAATTAAGTGTCTAAATAACACGTTAGATAGAATTGGTATATTTTATAGCTCGATATATGGGTAATAATCTCTAGTAATAAATATCTAATATAGTTTATGTGGAACAATACATTTTAGAAGTTTCATTTCAAGATTGAACACTTTATTTCAAATTATTATAGTATAACAGTCACTTAAAAAATCCATATAGTTCATTAGTATATAATTCAAAATTCTCTTTTTAACGAAAAATGCCTTTTTCGCCATTTTTACTAGGAAATATTGTATCAAGATATTATTTACTTCTTAAAAATTATTATATTAAGTATGAATTAATCATGAAATGTAAATTCAAAAATACTTTGAATTAAGATTTGTGAAAAAAAATCTTTTATAGGAAGAAAACACGTATTTAACGCAAAAGAGATCTCTGATTTATTAATACATACATATTTTAATGTTTGCTAAATTAATAGAATACGAATTCAAAAATATAAATTTATTTTCTAATCAATCTATGAATACCGAATCCGAGAGCCGAATTCGACCAAAAATCACGAGTGTCAACATGCAGCGACAAAACGCGGGAAATGAATTCGAACACTTTTTAGGGGTAATTTATTAATACATACATATTTTAATGTTTGCTAAATTTATAGAATAAGAATTAAAAAATATAAATTTATTTTCTAATCAATCTATAAATACCGAATCCGAGAGCCGAATTCGACCAAAAATCACGAGTGTCAACATGCAGCGACAAAACGCAGGAGATTAATTCGAACACTTTTTAGGGGTGAATTAAACTGAAAGAATTGCTCATTACATTCAGAACTATGTAGATCTTAATTCCACATTTAAAAACCATTTAGTCAAATAATTTTAAATATAAGTTAAAAAATAATATTATATTGTAAGATAAAATATAATATTATAAGAAAAAATTTTTGAGACAGACAAAATTCTTAATATTGACGTACAATTAGTTAATAATAAAATTGACTTGTAAAATTCGAGAATGAGATTAAGAATTTTCGAACAAAAACCAGTCTATTATTTACATATCATAATCAAAAACGATATTAGAATTAAACTTACATCATCACAGATGATATCACACACCAAATGATATTTATTCAGCTTAATACGATGCCAAACTGAACAAAAACACAGGAATAAATCTTATTTAGCAGTTATTGTGAAGAAATACGGAACGACTTGGAAAAAAACAAACAATTCCAGACCGGCGAGGAAACAACTTTCGCATGCTCACCTCAATCGAAGTGTAGGCAGAATGAAGAAAACGTAAGCGAATGAGGGGGGTGAGTCATTTATCTCCGAGTGGCGCTGATGTTATTGTTGTTCGACGAACAAGTGAAGCATGGTTAGTCGGAAAGGCAAGTTCACCACAATCTAATACCTGACCACTAGAGTTAAGGGACAATGGGATGACTGATCGCTGCAGATAATGAAACACCTGTTGAAGTGAGATAAGACTTCGGTGATTTTTTTTTCTAATCCTAAATCTTCGTTTGCCAAGATTTAAGGATTAAAATCCTGAAATCCTACATAATGAGATTTTCAACTAATAAATGAGCTTTTAATATTATAATCCTACACTTTTATCTTTGTTGTAAATGATATTATTTTTAGATATCCGCTTTATTTTGAATTATTTTTTTGATATTTTAGTGATAAGATAATTGAAAGATAAACTATACGAGAAATAAAAAAAAATAAATAAATAATTTTTTAATAGTCGGGAATTTTAAAGCTGCATTTATAATAATCCTGTCATAGTAAATAAGATAAATTAAATAACGGATCATAATCAAGTTTAGTGGGAATGGTTAAAATAAAATTGATAAATTAATTCTTTTTATTTGGGGGGGGGGTGACACTACGTAACCTATAATTGGTATCACTTCACTACCAACAGTAAAATGAATAAGTTGATATTAACGATTTTCAAGTTCATAATGCATTCAACGAAATAAAAATAATTTTTGAGAGGGGAAAAAAAAAACATTTAAATTGTTTTTGCCGATTTAAACTAACCATAAAGTGTATGTTATGATTTATTTATTGCTTGCATAAACAATCAAATATTAATATTTAATGTGCTTTACACACTACATGAAATTAATTTATCTTTACTTAATGATTAATGAGTATTTATTTTTTAATAGCGGTATCAAGAGAGACAAATCTCCAAGAATACATAAAATAACCCATCCCACTAGGATATTGGCCAACATTTTCTTTTCAACTGCTCACTGAGGAGCTCATCCCACTGACAGATTGACTTGTTTTTGATGGGTGGACAAAATTGTTTATTCAAATTATTGATGAAAACGATTATTTGTTTAATTCGCAGACCAATTATAAGTAAAATAAAGTGACGTACACATGATCTCAACTATAATAAAAAAAGAAACCACTTAATAGTTTAAAAAAAAAACTTGCAGTTTGTAAGTGCGAATTAACAAATACTTTCA
The DNA here is from genome assembly GCA_026290005.1 of Latrodectus geometricus. Classification (NCBI taxonomy): domain Eukaryota; kingdom Metazoa; phylum Arthropoda; class Arachnida; order Araneae; family Theridiidae; genus Latrodectus; species Latrodectus geometricus. The sequence continues at coordinate 96,593 of JAPDSC010029246.1, read as the reverse complement.
TTAACTATTCATTTCTGAAACTACTAAACACAATAAGTACTTTAAATTAATTTTGCTGGTGATAAACTTCTAATTAAACTCACCTAATAGATATTAATATGCTGCGATTAATGTTTTCACATAAATAAGCTGTTTAATAAACAAAAATTAGCTTGCTTGTGTGGAAATATTCACATTGCAATTAATATATTAAACATTTAAAAAAAAATATTGAAATAAATTATTCGTTAAAATATAAAGAAAGAGAAAAAAATTCAGTTAACTCCATTATTAAAAAATAAATTCCATCTAATAAATGTTAATACGATATTTTTATACTGTATTGTACCATTCAGTGTATTATAACTATGGAACAAATATTTTTACAATATCCAACAAATTAATAAAGTAAACAGACTACGCAATCTACAATTGGTTTTTTATTTTGAAAACAAGATGAGTAAGCAACTAAACCCATATCGGTACTCGAATATACAATAAATATCAACGATCTCGACAATTCTATATTTATTACCGAGATAGGAGTAAGCACACACACACAGCCTTGACATACTTTACAGGATGATAACAAAGCGATATGTATTAGAGACAGAAGAGCGTTTAAACTAATATATTTTTGCCTCGCCGTCTATATAGCATCAAAGAAGGCGAGGGTGGGGAATCGTTTGCTGATTCACCTGTCCAGCTGATTTCACGTGACTCAGGACCAAAAACTCTTCTTTTAGGAATTCGAATGTTTGCTAAATTTGGCGCGAATGGATGGATATGCATCTGCAAAACGTGCTTTTGTTTTTTTTTTTTTTTAGAGAGGATGAAAAAAAAATTAGAAAATAGAAAATATCGTTTGCGAATGGTTATTCTTATCACTTATCTTTATATTGAAATATTGTTTGAAACTTATTTTTATTCTTTCGAGAAATAAAAAAGCGCAAAATTAAAAAATCGTACATTAAAAATGGTTTTTTCACACCTCATATCTTATGTAGATAACATATTAGTTGATATTGGGATGTTATATAATTTTGGCATCAAAAAATTTATAAACAATTTATGAATTGATATCAAGTGGAAAATCTCGTATATTGCAAATAAAAATTTGTTTAAAATTAAACAATGAAAGAATTGTAAAATAAATATTTAATAATTATTTTCAATTTTTCGGAAGTTACTCCTGTCTTAATTCTAGATAACTGCTAATAAATTTTGATTCTAAATATATAAAGAACGAATATATTCACTTCATTAGAAAAACTGAATTCGATTACTGAGCATTTAAATATTTATTGTCTTTGAAATTCTATAAAAAAAATTAATACTTTTATTAACGATTCTGAAATTTTCTCATAAAAATCTCCCTCAGAATATATCATATATAAAAGAAAAAAATATCAGAAATATTATTGCACTATTTTTCAAAATAAACAGAATTCTAAAATCAAATATAAATTAAAAAAATAATTAATAAATCTTTATTTGCTAATCAAATAACGAGACGTAATAATGTAAAAATTGTATATCTAACATTTGTTATTGAAAATGATAATAATTTTTACATTAGCGCAAAAAAACTTTAAATTGAAAGAATGAATTGAGAGGTAGCGCCATCTAGTGATATACATTATAACTGAAATAGCAAACAGCGGAAGAGGAAATTATTTTCATTGAAAAAGTGTTTTGATAAATGTGGAATTTTCATAATATCTAGAGACAGTTTTAAAGTTCCTTCCTTTAACAGTTACTGTTACAGTTAAGTAGACATTCATTGATTAGAATTTTTTAAAAGAAAAAAATTACCAGAGAAATTGAATAAATCAAATGAATAAAAATAAGGAATAAAAGAGTGCAATTTAAAATATTCGTCATATATTCTAATATGAAAGTGAAACTTAAAAATCGCTTTTCCTAATAATTCAAACATACGTTTCACTTTCAATCACACAATAGGAAATTTCATTATTTATATTCACTATATATATATATATATATATATATATATATATATATATATATATATATAAAGATTAAATAATTTAATCGTTTACATGACTTAGAGGAAAAAATTCAAACTAACTTTTTCAGTTACGGGTAAAATTAAACTAATAAAAAATAAATATTTAAATCATTTTCTACCGCAAAAATTATTTAACTATAAAACTTTAAAAGACAAAAAATAAAATTATTCGGTTTGTTGGATATTCGGATTAAATAAGCAAAATTATTTATACAAACTGAATCAAATATTTGAGTTCATAATAATTCGTATGACTATTGTATTAAAAAATTTAATATAATTTTATCTCCAGTAGTTTATTTTTTTCTTCTTGAAAGAAATCACATGTACATATTTAGAAATACGTAGAAAATATAACAATTCTCACAGAATGACCTAAATGATTTAAGAAAAAAAAAATATCTGCATTTTTATCTCTTTTTTTTAAAGGCTTAAAAAATGTTTTTCAAAGCGGTGAAGTTAATTACGCATTTATTTTACATTTCTTATTGAAAATTAATTCTATGTTAGTCTGAAATTTGTGTCATTAAACATTCATTTTAAGTTCCACATTTCCCATTGAACATTTATATCGAGACTTCTTGAAGAAAACATAAACTTAGTATTCGAGGAAAAAATCTTAATTTTGGAGAATAACGTTATTATTTATTTATTTTTTATTTAATTTTTTTCAACGATTTTTACTACTTGGATTTGATCCAAACGTCTTTTTTGTAACACGAAATGCGGTCTCAAAACAAATCGAATTAAGTGCGAAAACGTTGAAAGTCGGAACTCTTTTCATCCACGTTCTAATCAATTTCGATCGGAGGAGTATTTGGAAAATCAAAAACATGTTCAATGGGTAGGCAGCAACAATATACTTTCAAAAATTAAAAATAGTAAATATCGGTTTGTTTGTTTTTTTATTTCAGATATTATGCGAGAAAGTTAATATATATATAAAGAAAATTTATCTATCTATCTATCTATCTATCTATCTATATATATATATATATATATATATATATATATATATATATATATATAATGTTTTTCCAGTGATTAAAGTTTAGGTAAAAACCACACGTCTTTCTTCTTAAAGTAAACGGAGTTACGTAAGTGACGTAAGCATTTTTATAGAGTTTAAATAATTTAAATCAATTACAAATGCTGTAATCATTATTTTGAAATAAAACACAGCCTACATATTAAGTAGAATGTCACTCTATCCATTGTAGTCGTTCACGATTCACTAACTCGGACAAATATTCGCCCATAAAATTCACAGAATAAGAATAATTAAATATAGAATCAAGATTTAATAAAAAGCAGGCATTATTAAGCTTATCTTGCATTTTTTGACTACGAGTAATTACCAGTAAAATATTTTAATTGTAAATTAATATTTTCTAAAAGCGCTTTATCAACGATTTGGCGTCAGTCTTTGTACTCATCAAGTTCGTTAAACATCGCTTAGAAGACAAATTCGGATTCTGAAATTGTCGGCAAAAGCATGACAAACCGATTAAGTAGTTGTATATAGGAATATTGACAGTCTGTAAAGCTTCCTGTTCCAGAATAAGATTTCATTAACACAAGTACTCCACAATATTAATTCGATTCTTAGTGTTTCTGCAAGGATCGACGGTAAACCGACTTCTCCGAAGTAGGAAATAAACGTCACACATTCCCGGAATCCATAAAAAAGCGTTTAAATTTAAAGAAAATTTGGTACATACCTTTTTCACTTGGATTGATAGACTCGGTCTCTACTTTCAGCTCTGTCTCTTTTTTTGGAGGGATTTTCTGCGTTTCACTTAATGGGGGGTAATTTATTTCATATTCTTTACGCGATTCTTTTTCTTTTTCTATATCTATAGTTATTTATACAGAAAAAAAGAAACACGGTCAGCATACATTTGAAAGGAGATAAATAAAAAAATTAAGAACAACAAGGAATATACAAAAAACAATTAAATAAACAGTTGAAATTTCAAAGATGAAGCTGTCAAGAGACGAGATTCAAAATGTTTAAATATACAAAATTCAAAAAAGGAACAAATCGGAAATGTTAAAAGAATTCTTTTAAAGAAAAGACGTTCGAAAGAGTGGAATAGTAGAAAAACAAGTAATGTAAATACAAGACTAAGTTCGAAACGAGAAATGTTAAAAGGAATATTATGAAAACTGTAAAAACAGATTTGAAAAGGAAGAAAAAATAGATACAGAACAAACAATAACACAAACAGATTAAACAAAAATTAAAATTTCAAGTATGAAAAAGGAATTAAGTGATGAGGATCAAAACGAGGAATGTTAATGTAACATTTTGAAAACGAGTTTTCATATTTCAATTAGTAAGAATTGTCTGGATTAACTTTTTAAAATTTTATTTTAAAGATTCATGAATATAGAGCCATCATTTAAATACTGAAATCTAGCAAAAGGCGAGGAAAATCACATCACATACATGTATACAGATGCTATATTTATTAAACATTAATTGCATTTCCAATCAAAACTATGATAGTAGATTGAATAATGCATAACACACACACATACATACATATAATTAAAAGATTAAGGAACAGATCCAAAAGTCCTGCGAAAATTTCAAAGATCTTTTGTTGAAATAAAAACATCTACGATTTTGATACGGATAATTGAATGCTAAAAAGGAAAGAGAATCTGAGTTATCAAAACTAAATCGTATATTATTAAGCCTAAAAACGAAGACAAATTCTATCAATTTTTTATGAGCTAAAATAAATATGTTTTAAAGTTAATGAATTAAAGCCAATAATTTACATTATTAATGGATATTTATTAACTACTTCGAATTATGCTGACTAACTTTTATTTCATAAAGATTCGCAAGACTTGTGTGTTTCCTCTACCGCCATTAAAACAACAAAATCACAACTTTAAACAAACCTTCTTTATTAGATTTGCTGGTCGATTTGATTTTTTTGACAATCTTTTTTCTCTTGACAGTTGGTACAATTTCTGCATTCAGTGAATTACTGTCACATTCTAAATTTGCTAAAATTTTTCTTGGTTGATTTTCTTTAGTCTTTGGATTTTCGTCTGTAGCTTGACCAATAGCTTCTTTTTTGAGAAGGACATTTTCCTTTGTGCTGAATTCCTTCTTAATTCCAGTTGACGGCGCATAATATTCTGCAGTAAAAGGCGCACCTAGAAATATTTATTTGAAAATATTTTAAAATATAAAGAATGTTAATCCAACTTTAAGAAGAAGAAAAAGTAAACAGAAAAGCCGTTCTTTGCACACATATTCAGAAACAGTTAATATATATAAATAATTTTGAAATCTTATTTATCCGAATGCGGGGTATGTACTGAAACGTAATAGATTTGTCATATTTTTTATTGGCTACAAAATAAACAAACGAATATAGATTCAAAGAATCATATTTTCATTTTTCTTAAAATAAACATTCGGTTTAGTTTCAAGAAACTCATCTTGAAGAAATGACTAGAAAATCACTATTAATTCAAAATACTTTATTACTACTATAATTCATTCATTTTCAGTAGTTTTAAAATTCCAAAATAACGATTTCGATTATAATTTAAAAAATCGTTGCCACACTAGCAAATTTTAGAAACATTTCCGACGACCCTCCCCCAAGAAAAAGTACAGGCATTAAAATATTAGAAATATAGTGAAAAAGAGATATATTCAAAATAAAAGGATTCGTTTGATTATTAAAGCGTTTAAATATGGCCTCAATTCACAAAATCCTAAAAAAAAAAAAAAAAAAAAAAAAAAATTAAACTAAAAAACAATTCTTGACTTGTGTAAAATCCCGAATGTGTGCAAAGAATTCAAAAAAAATTAGGAATAAACTGTGTACATACCTTGTTTAAGTAACTTTTTCTTATTTGTTTCATCTGTTTTTACTGCGTTTCTACCATCAGCAGGAGAAACACAAGAAGTTTTTTCTTGATGATCTTCAGCAATATTCCTTTGTCGATACTCATTGATACTTCTATTCTCATATTGCGGACCAGTAGCTTTGGAAATCGCAGATGCGTCTTCCTTATTAAAAACACTCATATTTACAAGACGGAGTGTTTTAGAACATTCTTTACCTGATGATTTGGTTCCAAACAAGACTTTTACATCATTAGTTCCTTTTTCAGTACATGCAGTAACAGCTTTTGTTTTGGAAACATTATCCTTAGTTTGCTCCATTACTTCAGTACTAATTTCTTTTGGCTTTATTCTTTTACATTTTTCTGATAAATTTTTATCTTTCACTGATAAAACTCCAGAATCTTTATTTTGCAGATTTTCAGAATTACATTTTCTCGATCCGCGCTCTTCCAATTTTTTGTTTTTGTCTGTACTTCGGGGTCCAGCTACTACATTGGACAGAGACACTGCTTCTTCATTATTTACGACATGAGATACATTAGAACATTCTTTAACT
>JAPDSC010029246.1:58680-90133 GCA_026290005.1 Latrodectus geometricus | reverse complement strand
TTAACCTGTTCCCTTACTTCAGAACTAGTTTCTTTTGGCTTAATTCTATTGCATTTTTCTGGCAAATTCTTATCTTTAACCGATAAAACTTTAGAATCTTTTTCTCGATGATTTTCAGAATTACTTATACATTTTTTCAACCGGCGCTCTTCCGATTTTTGGTTTTTGTCTGTAGGTCGGGGTCCAGCCACTACATTGGAATGAGACGCTGCTTCATTATTTATAACACGGGGTACATTAGAACATTTCTTGAAAGATGATTCAATCCTAATCGATTCTTTTACATCAACTGTGCCATTTACAGTGCATGCACGTTCATCAGCAGTAGATTCGATTTTGAAAACCTTACTCCTAGCATGTTCCCTTACTACAACATTAACTTTATTCATCACATTACCTTTACCTGTTTTAGTCATATTTTCATCTCTAACCGGTAAAACATAAGAAACTTTCTCCAGATCTTCAGCATTGTTTATCATACATTTCTTTTGTCGGCGTCTTTCTTTTCGGCTTCTCACAATTTGAAAGTCTTCTTCCTCACTGTTAGGATGAAGTTCATTTTCTATTTTTGACGATTGGGTTCCAATCATGTCTTTTTCATCTAATGTTCTTTCTACAGTGCGCGCATCTTCCTTACTTCTAGAATTAACTTCGGCAGAGCACTGGTTGTTTGATGCTTCAATCACGCTTGATTCATTTCCTTCTTGCGTAGATGCATTTTCTTCCAGAGTCGTTTCTACTGTTGAAACATTGACCAAAGCATGTTCTGTTACCTCGAAATTATTACTTTCAAATGGTTCATCATTACTTCTGGAATTCTTTTCATCAGAATTTTCTTCAGATATATTTTTTATTTCGGAATTATTAATCCCAGCGTGTTCCATTACTTCAGTGGGATACTCAACATTTTGATCATTTTGGATTGGTTGCTGATCTTTAATGCTTGGCAAACGTTTTCTTTGACGTCGCTCTCTTTTCTTCCTGTTCTTGATAAGATTTCGGGAACTATGTGATTTTTTTGTAATCGGTTGAATTTCTTCGAATTCCGGAAAACGAATCTCATCTTCATTACTTCTAGAATCAACTTTGCCAGAGCGCTGGTTGTTTGATGTTTCAATCTCACTTGATCCATTTCTTTCTTCTGTAGATCCATTTTCTTCCAGAGTTGTTTCTGCGGTTGAAACATTGATCACATCATGTTCTACTATCTCAAAATTTTTACTTTCAAATGGCTCATCATTACTTTTGGAATTATTTTCATCAGAATTTTCTTCAGCAATATTTTTTATTTCAGGATTATTAATCCTTGCATGTTCCATGTCTTCTCCTTGACATTGCTCTCCGTTCTTGATAAAATTTTGGGAACTATCTGATTTTTCTGTAATACCGACAAGTGGTTGAATTTCTTCGAATTCCGGAAAACGAGTCTCATCTTCACTACTTCCAGAATTAATTTCACCAGAAAATTGGTTGTTTGATGTTTCCATCCCATTCGATCCATTTCCTTTTCCTAACGATCCATTTTCTTCCATAGTTGTTTCTGCTTTTGAAGCATTGATCAATGCATGTTCTGTTACCTCGAAGTTATTACTTTCTAACAGCTCCTCATTACTTCTGGTATCATTTCCATCAGAATATTGCTTGCTTGAGGATTCAGTCCCGTTGGATCCATTTCCTTCTTCTATCGATTCATTCGCTTCCATAGCATTTTCCACTTCTATAGCACTGACTTCTTCAATTACTTCCAAATTGTTTCTTTCAATCGATTCATTATCTTCATGTTCACCTAAAGCTGTTCATTTGAAAAAGATAGAAAAGAAAATAAGGTTACTTAAAAAATCAAAACAGATAAGAATACATTTCAACAAATTATGATGAGCTTGCTCAAAAATATATGATTTTAGATATGGTAGAGAATCATCAAAAAGATTTACTTGAATGCAATGCACAAAATCAGAATATATACTAAGTGATGGTCTCTACAAATAATGCATTTAAGATCTACAAATGCACAAATGAAACCTAATGGAAAATAATTTCTAATGAGCAGAACAACACCTTGCATGCTTTCAGATATAGAATAAATTCCGTATATAAAAATAAATACGAATACTATCAATTATAGAACTAAAAATGCACTACAAATGGAATGATAGTACAGAATAATTCTAGTACTTCAAATGGAATGACAGAATAGAACGTTTCTTGTACTTCAAATGAAATGACAGAATAGAACGTTTCTTGTACCACAAATGGAAGGACAGTATGGAACGTTCTTGTACTTCAAATGGAATGACAGAATAGAACGTTTCTTGTACCATAAATGGAAGGACAGTATGGAACGTTATTGTACTTCAAATGAAATGACAGAATAGAACGTTTCTTATACCACAAATGGAATGATAGTCTGGGACGTTTCTTTTACTTCAAATAGATTGACAGAATGGAACGTTTCTTGTACTTCAAATGGAATGACAGAATAGAACAATTCTTGTACCTCAAGTGGAAAATGATATCATAAGAATATTTATATTCAAAAGGAATAGAATAGTACATCAGAATTCCACTGCATTTACATTAAGTATTATGACGGTTATAGAACACTAAATTTCTATTGTCACAAATATATTATGATGGCAAAACTGCTTCTGTATCCTAAGTAAAATACGACAAAGAATAAACAGCACATAACTCCATATCAGTATATTCAGAAATATACCGATGAAGAAAAAATATAAAGTCAGCTTTCAGAAAAAATAATTTAGATATAGGCACAAAAGTGGTAGAAATAGAATTGCTATAAACTAAAAAATTTCTGGTGTTAAAAATTCATTAATGCTTACAAACAATTATTAGATTGAAGAAGTGAAAACAAATAAATAAAGAGAAAATATTAAAATTTAACGAAAATTTCTAATTTTCTTGGTATGTTTTAAATTCTTGTTCTTTTATATTTTTCCAAAAAAATTCAACTACGAAAATAAACTAAAACTGTATAATGAAGTAAATTTTATGAAGTACATCAATCATTTAGAAATAATTAAAAAAGAGACGCAACTTATTGGAAATTTTATGCCAACATATTACAATTTCAATCACAGTACTTAATTCATGAATTTGTGTAAAACATTCAAATAAAACAATGGCATGATTTTCTGTTATCGAGAGCAGATATCACCAAATACCTTACCAAAATCGCCAAAAAGTTGATAAGAAGTTACTAATACTTATTATAATTAACATTTTACAAATATCATTTCTCTGAAATTTATATCATAAATATGAAAATCATAAATGCCCTGTCAATTATTTTCTTATCCCAAATTTTACGCAAAATGAGAAGGATTTGGCGGTATATGAATCCGATCCCGATAACTTAAGTACAAATAAAAGCAAATGAAGCATAATAAATAAATAGACTTACCAGGTTCGGTGGCGTCGCTTTCAGAAATTTCCTTTTGTGAGACCTCCAGAGCTAAATTCCGTAAACGTATTTCTAACCGCTTTAAAGTTTTTTCTTTCTTTTTTGCTTGTTTTACGAGTTGTTTTTTACTGAGTACTCTTTTTTTACGCCCGACTGTCATGTGGTTATTCGTCGCAAACTGAGCAGTAACGATTTCTTCTTCGTGGTTTGAATCTTCTATCTGTTGGTCACTTACCTGAGCAAGAGGCCTTTGTTCATCCCGATTTGACTCTTCAACAACCGTTCGATTACTTACCGCTGGTAGACGAGTAATACCGCCACCACGCCGTATTCCTACAACTATTTATAGGAAACGACATTGTCAGATTAGATTAGGCAAGGGAAAGCAAAACATAAGAACAAAAAGCAGTGAGTATAGAAATATCAACCAAAATCAAACAAAGCATTCATTTATCCGTTAATTGGAATGATCTAAAAACACGAGTAAAATATTAATAAATACTTTTTAGAAAACATTATTTGAATGTATCACTCGATAACCGAGAGACTAAATGCGATTTATTGGAAAAGATCTGCCTTTATCCCTCGGTTAAATGGAATATAATTCATTGGTGTTCAGCCAGAATGAATCGCAGTACCATTTTGAGGTAATTCCCAACCACTTTTCTGCAATGAGAAAGTTGTCGGCGATTCATTAAATAGGGTGCTGCTTGGTTGGTTGGTTGGTTGGTTGGGTTTTGTGGCGCTACGTCCAAAAAGGACAAGCTGCGCCAAAAGCTAAATTTTAAAGATGTAAAACCCAATCTCAACAATAAAAATACAAAAATAAATGTATAAATTTTGATTAAAATTATCATAAATTGAGAAATCATATAGAAAAAGTTATATAAAATGAATAAAACCAATTGCCTTCAAAAAGGCAAATAGGTTTCTGTGGGGTGGCTCCCCCACCAAATCATTAAGAGTTAAAATATCAGTTTGAAGAAATATAAAATGGTAAGAGTTTAAGGGCATGAAATTAAAATATGAAATACAGTAAATGGTTCATCACACGTTTCACACCATGGGTTCAATTCACTTAAAAACAAATGTCTATGTGTGAAACGTGTGTGTCCGATACGAAGGCGGGTTAAACGAACATCCGCACTTCGTAACGGTAAAACTGATGATGGAATGATGTATGGAAATATGGCACGCAGTTTGTTGCAGACCTGCATATTCCATAACTCCTGCCAGAGAGAGTTAACCAATTTTTTAAAACCCTTCTCACGTCAAAAAGAGGGACAGATGAATGAAGTACAGACGATGCAGCTTTTAAACAGGGTGTTGCATTTACAACTCGATGGAAAAAAAAAAGTTGCCATTTCACTGAAGAACAATTCCAGTGATGCTATGAAACATTCCAAAAGAGAAGGAATTGCTCACGATCAAGTATCTTTCACGCAAAGATATTCGAACCTTTAGAACATGCTTTATTAAAATAGCATTCGTATCGTCAACGTGTCATAAAACCCATAAAAATACATCACTGATAAAATATCGGTCAAGAAACTTCAGAGTATTGATTAAATGCGTTAACACAAATGAAATCAGAAGACAAAAATAAATGAAAACAAAATGATGACTTGAATAATGTAAATAAATGAAAGAATATAGTTTTGATCCAAAAATAGATGAAGAAATATCAGTTTCTTTCAGCAAAAATGAATATCTTACACTTAGTCATGGTCAGCATATCTTCCAGCAAGCAAAACCAAGTATTGCAAGTATAAATAAACAAAGCAAACAGTCTCACGGCTCGTTGACACAGTGTAATCAATTCATTTCGTCCTGGTCAAACATTAGATGTGAAAGAACGCCGATATTTCTTTCAGCGGCTATGAATCATAATCGGAATATCAAACGGCTGAAAAAAAAATAAATAAATAACGGGGCGCTGTAGTCGAGGCATGAAGAATCACACGAGACACCAAATTATCCGGAATTATGATGATTATCGCAAGAAGCACATTTACCTCACAGACTGTCGGATAAAGAAAAATAGTAAAAAAACTGTAGCCGTAACTGTCACTCTTCGATCCCCTTTAGAAGAATTATGTAACTCAATATATCAATGAGCTTGTACTTTCAATATTAAATAAAATAAAAAAAGCACTGTAACATTAAAGTATGTGTAATACTTACTGTAAAAGTCACAAAAGTACTTAAAAATGTACTGTAACGAAAAACCGAAATAGATGTTATCAAGCCACGTATAGTTGGTATTTTTCTTCGTCCCGGTAAGTATTCTCAAAGTGAACTCCGGGATTATATCTCCAAGATTTATAAAAAAAAGTTTATTATGAATAGTCTAATATTTTTGATTAAATTCCATTCATTTATATAGCCTTTTCCGCTTTGGCTCAATACTCTGCGTCATATTATGTGATTTTTTTTAAATGCTTTGGAGATATAATTTTTTGTTTAATAGGTTTTCAAATTTGTCAACTTATTTTTACATGCAATAACTAGATTCGTAAGTTGTTTTTATAAAACTCACGAAAAGATTTCGATATACAAATGTGGTTTCACTTTTCTAATAAAGTGAATATTGATCGACAGAAAATATATCAAGGTGTATTTAACACGTTACGTTATTTAATTACAATGAACGAAAATGTTTATTAGTTGTTCAATAGCCATTTTTTACCACGTGATCACGAATTTTAGCCAATCATTGAAGGGAATAGTGCAAAATACCAAAATAGAGCTTTTTTTTAAATTCTGAAGCAAAAATAAACAAAATTACAATTTAGTAGTAATCATTAAAATTAGGTTTTTGGTACGACGTCCAAGAATTTTGTTATAGGTGTAGAAAGATTGAAAACAAGCGCAAAAAGTTAGTGGCATGTTCTAAAGTTTGAATTTAAAGTTGCAGGGGGGAGGGTGATCAAGGAGGCGGTGTCAAGGATGAATCCCGACAGTTGAAGGTCATCCAGCGCACACACTCGTGTCGAGGAGAGAACGCATTAGTTTGACGTCCCCGATTCTGACGAAATTTCCGAAAGTAGTTTGCCAAGGTCAGGTGATCGAATAACTGTCCTTTTTACCGCGCGGGAGGACCTGTCTCTCAGAGAGCAACGACCCCTCCCGCCGGCAGACAATTTGAAAACTCAGGTAGAAGTGAAAAAGATTGGGGTGCCGTACTCGATCGATGCCATGCGGTTTTCTACACGTGGAAAAACAGGGGGTGGTCGCTTGGTGGAAGAGATTTTCCCCGTTATGAATACGTGAAGGGGGACGCACTTCTTTCATCTTCCGGTATATGGTTCACGGATTGTGATGCTTAGATACATAGGATAGTACCATGCCACACAATTGCTTTCACAGAGAATTAATATATCGTGCACTTTTAATTATAACTTATCAAATTCATCTGTTATATGTATATATATAATTAATAAAATTTATAATCGAACGTAATACTTATAATCAACTATTAAATTAACTGACAAAACAACAGCCGTGTCTCAGACATGGAAAATTCCTCTTTCCTCAGACTTAAAGTCTCTATTCTCTTTTAGTCTCTAATTAAAATAAACAAGTAACGAAGAAGGAAAGCTTCTTTCTTCACGCATTCATCATTTTTAAAAAATTGACGTGATTGAATCAATGAAAAGAATTATCACTAACACATGCCGGGACCCTGAATTTAATTTGCACCTTTGATTAAATAACCTCTTTTCATAGTAAAGGAAGCGTTTATCTTAAATATTAATTTATAATTAAGGTAAGTGTTAAAAGATTAATAATAATTAATATAAGAATTCAAAAAACATTGTACGCATATCTAAAATAAATAAAGTAGAAGATGTTTACAGCCCTGCAATTTGACGGCACGCTATTTCAAAGGAAAACGCGTAAGCTTTTTTTAAAAATAGAAGTGATATATAAAAAGTCGCTATCAGAGTTGTATTTTAAAATTTTCGAGGTAAAAGCTTAAAGGTTACGGCCTTGGATGTTCGTAAAAAGAAATAAATATTTCTCTTTGAAAAAAAACTTTGAATTAATAGCTTATAAATAAAAAGAAAATCGTCTGGTATATAGAACTATTTTAAATCGAAAAATAGATATTCCAAAAAAAAAATTAATAAAATAAATAAATTAAAAAAAATAATAATAAAAAAAACCACAGTTAACATTTAATTTCAAATAAAAATGAATAATATAATTTTGATACAGAATATTAACAGGCAGACACATATATTGTTCGCAAGATATAATAACTGTAAAAAAACTATACTTTAGTAATGCGAAAACAAAATAACCTGAAAGAATCTTGTAAAAAATCCTAATTAAAGTAGCATTCAATCCTAGTCACGTGCTATTTTATTTTCAATATTTTTGTATACTGTAAAATACTTAAATATTCGGAATGAATTATTCATTTAATACTATTTATAATTACATTAGAGCTAAATAAAAATAATTTGGAAATCTCTACATAAATAAAATTTGATTCATAATGATAAAATATAGCTTTATTTTTAAAATTATAGCGAACACAATTTAATAAATTAATTTGTAGGTTCTGTAAACATGCAAATTAATAAACAAATAATTATTTTAAATATTATATTATTAAATAATTGAAATGGATGATTTTTAACAATAAATAATGGTCAGGCATTAAGTGGTCGCTGGACATTTTTAATATCCACCATATAAATTGCCATCTTGATATTTAAGAGTAGCAAAGTGGGAACTCAGAAATTTCCCATGCACGCACCTCGACAGATATGACCATTGTTCAATGTATTTCTTTGCTGCCAATATCAAGTGGACTTTAATAAACAGTAGTGATAGTAATCGAACCCATTGACTATTACATTAAAAATCAATGACATTGACCAGCTAAATGGTGTTATTTGTCAAGGATACCCTAACCACTGCGTTTTGGTGTGTTTAATTTACGACTAAGTGCGGCCAGACTTTTCTTAAGATCAACTATGAAATGGAATGTTTTCAACCTAAATGAAGTCTTTTATTTTCAAAATTCTCACGTAAAGCGCAGAGTCTCTAAATTAGTTTCTTCTGAAACTCATCGCATTGACATTCGAATCAATATAATAAATAAATAAACAGATTATTTCAAAAACAAATCTTTTTAGGATTCTATATCTTAGAGCTTTTGGAGATTCAATATATATATACACACGCTCACTTGTGTAAGTGAGTAAAAATGAAATGAAAAGGCAAGAGCAAACAAGTGACACACTTTCCAAACAAACGATCAAAAGTATGAGTCCCACACTCCTCTAATAAATCGTCTGATTGGAGTGTCCTTTTAAAGTTATTAAAGTAAAGCTGCTTTTTATTATCTTGTTTTTGCCAAGTTTATCTCAACTCCGACAGTTGTTAAAATAGGGTCGTCTTGTTTACCCATTGTCTCTCCGCCAGAAAAATAATCTCAGTGCACCTTTATCGCAGAAATCTTGACCTCCCCACTGATAAGCAGACATCGCTCACTTTTAAGAGTAGATTGTTTTCCTTTTTAATCGATGATAGAGAAAGGTAATGTCGCTGTCGACTTCAAGGGAATCAGCCATTCCGAAGACATACGAATCCATCCGATCCATACGAAGTCTAAAATCGGAAACAATCGGAATTTCTATACAAGATGGAAGTTTCCTCGATCAAATTCCATTTTTATTTTATATTATATATTGTAACAAATAAAAGCAGGGATCGAACCCGGAATCTATCGTTGCGAACAGCAAAGTCTTACTGCTGGCCATCATGAATCCTGGAAAATAGCTGTTGCACTTCTGTATCCACATTGGTTGGTGTGCGTGCTTGAGAGTTTTCTAAGCTAAACAGTTTTTATTAAAATCATACAGGAGGATTATATAAGACAAATAATCAGATGCCTTACAAAAACTTTAGGCCTTGATGTAATGTTACAAGAATGTTTTGAAGTATGTACTAGCCTAGTTGTCGACTTAGTCATCTTAAATGTTTTGCAGTATTGAACATATTTCAGGATTCTGCAATAACAATTCATATTCAAAAACACTATCCCATATTGGATTTCTTATTGATCAAGAAAATTTACCTCATGCGCAACAAACAAAGCATTCAAATAATGGAGATGATCAGAAAGTCATTTTGTTTGCTTTGCAGCTCATGATTATATAAATTCTTATGCTTATGTAAAATAATTTCCAAAAAAGAGATCAATCGTTTAATAAACAATTTGAATGTTTCTACCGCAAAGTTTTGTCTCTGTAGTTTTCTATCTATTCCAGTTTTGTATCATGGTTTTGTTGTAGGCAGGTGTTTTAAATGCTACTAAATGAATAAATGCACAAATGTTATTTCTTAATCCATTGGTCGTCATTTACATTCCCCCGTGGCGCAACCGATTAGTGTGTCGTATTTATGTGAGGGGGCGGAAGATACGGAGGCTGTGAGTTAGATACCCCCCTGGGAAAATGTATTATTTTTAATGATAAAATATTGAAAATTTAACATTTTAGTTTGGAAATAAAAAGCACGTATTGCATGCCTTTTCATTAATATACTTTCACTTTTCAGTCTTACAAATATATAACTTTTGCTTTATACTTCATTTTTAATTGAAATTCGTGATTAAATACTTTAGAATCTATCCCACTGAGAGCTTAATTTATTTAGGTAATTATAAATTCGTAAAGATACCAAAAATTTCAATATTAAAAATTCTCCTGTTATAGAATTTTTACAATTATTCAAAATGTTTGCATTTTACGGAAATAAATTTTAATAACATGTATTTTAAAGGAATTTGAAATGCTCGGAAAAAAATTTATAATAGCTTTGTTACATGCGTGAGTATTGAATCAGAGACATTCGTGGTGTTTGGCTAGCACAATATTATTTTATTTCTCCACTTTATATAAAAATTTATTGAATCTTTTCTTAACAAATAATACTTGAATACATGAACTCCTCAACAAGGGTGTCGACATCGTCACTCTCGATTAACACGTCAAAATCATGCAGTATTGCGTTTGTGAAAGTTAATAAATCATTTTACTGTAATACAATGATTCATTATTTCAAGATCAAAATGAAGAGTTACAGGTTCGATCCTGACACGAGTCAGCCTTTCAGTACTCGTGTCAGGATACAACTTTTAGGTAATAAGAAACTCGAATTAAAATTACTTTATAATTATTATTTGATTCCTGTTTTTTTTTCTTAATTGTCATTATAATTTTTTATTTTTTTCTCGCTATTTGATTTAATTGGAATTAAGAGTAAATGTCATGATTTCATTATTTTTCGAAATTACATTCTTCGAATTACAATTCATTACATTTCTTTCTGATATTTTTTTTTCCACATTTATCGTCTGATCCAAATAGATTCAAAAAATGTCTAAAATTCATTACTCTTCAAAAACATTATTTTTTAAATAAATATATATATATATATATATATATATATTTATCGTTTTGATTTAACTAGAAGTAAAACATTGTATTATATAAATTAATTACTTAAAAAAATAATAAGAAGAAATTTTAAAAAAATGAGATCAAATGTTTCTGATATTTACTTTTATCGTCTGCTTTAACCAAAATTTTCTAATTTTGGTTAAAGCACTGCGTTTTTTTGTTCCCTGCTTTTTTATTTATCATCTTTTTTTACTTTTATCGTTTGATTTAAACAAAATTAGAAAACTGCGTGTGCCCTCCCCCTAAATTTTTTTTAATTGTCTGATTTATTTAAAATTAAGACTGCATATCATAGGAATTTATTAGTCTTTAATCTCAAGGTAACAAACCACAGAAAAGTATTCTAAGAGAAAGCTTAAAAACAAGTATGCACGTACTAATGTTGTGATACAGTTATTTTCTCTTATACACAATCATAAAACAAAAAGTGAGTCATATGGCGCTGGAAAAATCGCAGTTCGAAAGCATCGCACTTTACGGATTTATTTTTATCTTCTCGTGTAGAAGTCTCCCCCGACAAAACACATTCGTTACCGAGTTACGTACTTCTCTTTCGAACAAAACAAGCCGAATAGAAAGGTCGTTTCTCTAGTTTATGTCCTACCATATTCACTACTTCAGAAGCTATAAAGGGGAAACTATCAGTGATTTTCAACCACTGTGAGACTAAAAGTGTCGCGACACAGTCTCCCCCGACAAATTTTGTGTGCAACTAAATTATAAAAATGTATAATGTTTGCTTAAATCAAACAACGTACACGGTAAAAATTAAAAACACAAGTTAAATAGCACATTTTTTTAGAGTTAAAAACTATTTTTATCTTCTATGACTGACCGTTCATAACGTGAAATATTTGCCTCACGTGAAGAAATGAATTTTATTTAGCCATTAAACTCCTAAATTTAAGCCACAGTCGATTACCGACATTGATTCACTAGACAAGAAATAATATTCCCCAAACTTTCACGCCAAACTGATGGAGGAAGATAAGATTCGTTAAATCACACTATGTCTAATATAGCTGTCAAAGATCGTTATTAACCATTTGAACACCCACAGCGCGGAATTTTAATAAATAGTAGATAGTATTCATGTTTCAAAAGAAAAGAAATTCGGAAAACCGCCAAGCACTCACCTTAATAGATGTGCCAGCAGAAAGCGAGAAACTCAACACAAATAAATATTCCGTTGTTCCACAGTGGATAGAATTAGTGGTCGTACCACAAAGCTATAGTGATCCCTTTCGGTGAATGTAAAATAGGAATAGTACCTTCCAGAATTCCGATCTGAGAGCAAATACAACATACATTGGTGCTAGAAAAAAAACGTTTTAGAAAAAAAAGCATCTGTAGCCCCCACTCAATCAGACGCAAGGACATAAATAACACTTTTTCAGTCGAACTGTCTCCGAATCTAATCACTAAAGTGATTAGTAACTAATTTCATATTCTTATTTATTCATTATAATCTTTCATACATACATTTTCCGATGATCAGCACATTTGCTAGGTTATAAAAATTTAATCACTTATTTAATCGCAATGCATTTGAAATAAACAAAGCAATTAATTATATTCCTCTAATGTGCACATAGAATTTCCAATTACATTCTGCGTCGCGGTTACAGCGACAAAAACCAAAGGAAACTTATCGACATTCAAAGCAGTCTTTTTTTTTTTTTTTGCGTATCATCAATGATCATCGATCGATTAATTGAAAGGGGAAGAGATTCCGACCGTGACCTACATTTCAATTTTAGGCATTGATGCTGTGTCACGCTCTCGAACTGAAAAGGAACCATTCTTCCCAAACGATTTTCTGACGAGGCACATTAAATGCCGCCTAAATATCGTCTGCCTTTCTCATACTGAGAGGAAGAGCGATGACAACATCGAAAGAGTTACTTCATCCATGTTTTGACTCAGGAATCTTTATGTTTCTGATTAAGCAATTCTTAAGAAATCGTTTGCGGTGAGAGCTGCGGGGATTACTGAGAGCATTTCACTGTGACACCCACACATTTTTAGAGTATTCACTAAATTGTAAAACTTTTAAGGAATAAATTTTGAAACTTTGTTTTCACTCATAATTAATTTTTATTCACTTTGTTCCCAAAGTTTTAATTACTAATGTAAGATGTTTTCTTTATTATGAAAAAAAGAAAACAAAAAAGAAAGAAAAAAACATTTATCAGCGAAGTATAGGATAACTATAAATATTGTATTAACGAAGAATAAGTTTTATGTTAGGAATAAATCTGAAATGTTCGGAAAAAGCAAATTAATTCTAAAAATTTTGTTAAGTATTTTAATGGTGCCTACGAATTCATAAAAACTACTACTCTTATTAATAATGTAGAAATAGCATTTTATATTTCGTTGCAAGAATTGATAATTATGTTATTAATAATACAATATTCTTATTAAAATTATATCACGAATGTTTACATATTTTGAAAATTTACGTCAGTTTCCCAATAAAAGAATTCTCATTAAAAATCGAATAAAAAAAATACTGAAACACAGAAAATAAACACTATTCGCTCAAACAAAACCGCAGAGATAGAAAGTATATACAATAGAACCATTCAAGGAATAAGAATTTAAAAACGAAGAAACACGTGTTCCTATTATGACCCATTCGGAACAAATTTCGAGGAGCTGCAGAGCCATATTCGGTGATATAAGAGGTTAAATTAAACTAGATATTTTTAAATAATCTATAAATTCAGAGAAAATGGTGTCGACCGCAATAGACTTTACATGGATTTTTCCTCCTTCGTTGCTTTCTAATTTACGTGCATAATTACTTCCAAACGATAACAAAAAGAACAGAATATTTATTTAGAAAGTAATATACAAATTCTTACAGGAGGAATGGAGACATAAAAATGTGAACCGGAATTCTTAAAACTTTTCGAAAGGGTTACAATAATATAAAAGGAAAGTAGAACGAGAATTACCTCTCTGTTGATCATGGTAGTACCAATTCGAATCATTTTCAGTATTCGAGAGAATCGGACATCAAAATGGCTTTTAAAAATTCACTGGGAATTATAAATTTACGCACTAATTTAATCTCTGAGCTACGACTGGAACAGATAGATTCGAATCATTCTAAGGACCCGAGATAATCAGAAGCAAGAAATGGGTGTTTTTACATTATGTCAATATTCGAGAATAAAATTACTCGTTCTCAAAACATTCTATGCCAAAAGAATTTCGAAATTCCGTTTGCTGGCGAAAAAAATGGTGGAATACTTACCCGCTGGAAAGGCATTGAGTTTTGTACCAGAAATCTCATCAAAAGCGAATCAAAGATGAAATAACTAATGTGTGTGTGTTTGTTGTATCAACACACAAAGAATGAATGGCTTCCGTTTTTTCCTTTCCTCAAAAGTAGCTGAAAAAACTTCCGCTTTCGTATCTTTCAATGGATGATTTTTTTTCATTTTTTTTATTATTATCGAACCCAAAATGCCGGTGGCTAGTTCCTATTTACATCATTAAATTCACTATTAAATTAGAGCTCATATAACCAATCTTATATTGGTGTTACTGATGTTTATTAAATTTCTAAAATTTCAAGTTCTGCTAATTTCTTTTGAATAATCGGCTTCTATATACAAGTGGAAGGTCTTTTTTTTATAAGTAATATACAACACGATAAATCTGTCGACATAATAAAGAGATTCAATTGTTTCAAAAAATATCTCCTTCAAGTTCAATTATTTCTTATTATCGTATTTTAAATGATGCGTTTGGCTAGAATCTAATGAAATGGACCTTCTGCGTAATCAACAAGAGCACAGGGAGCATTGTCGTGTTGGAAAATAACATTTCAGCGAAAAAATTACTTAAGACAGTAGATTATAGTGTTAATCAAAATAAAATTAAACCTATTAACTATTCCAATTTTAAAAAACAAAAATATATTTCCTCTTTGAAAAGTTAATTTATATCTCATGTTTGCCTCTGTTTTTGCACACTAAATTCGGCAGAAATAAAATATTCCTTAAAAAAAATAAGAATTTTTGAAGCTATCACTAAAATAAATTCTTGTTTTTCGGATGTTTCTCAACAATCTCTTGCGATTATTTATGTCTAGACTTATGGTTTAAAGAGTTATACATCCGAAGTGAGTATCAAACGTATAACCCATCGAAATGAAAACCAGATGATTTAGCTCTCTATTCGATTACTGAGATATCAATGTAGAATGTCATGCGATTGAAAATAAAATTGTCAAATTTAATAAAGTACAATAAAAAAATATGCATTTTAATTAAAAAAATTTTTTCATTTTTTTTTTTTTTTTTTTTTTTTTTTTTTGCTATGTTTATACAATTAAAAATAACTATGCAGATTAATTGCTGGTGTTAATTGCATAATATACCTAAGAATAATAAATTAAGAATAAGCTCATTTGTTAATTAATTCGTTGTTTTTTGTATAGTTTTCCATCAATAAATAATACGTGACTTCTTATAAATTTCGATCTGCTACAGCAAATGATAAATGGTATCAATAAATAAAAAATCCCTTTTCTGGTAAAGGTTAAGGACACGTAAAACCGAGAATGCATTCTGGTGCCAAAAAAACATCTTCTGACATTCAGCAAACCGTGATATCATTTACCCCATTCTCTTAATTTCCCAAGAGAGCGGCAGGTAGCGCTACGGTAATAAAGGTATCAAAATATAGCATCTAACACACAGACCGGATGTTATTAAGAAGTCGAACCTTTTTTTTCTTTCCTCCACCACCTCTGGAATACGTGGCGCTCATCACCGGAAACGGCACGCGACACTGGGCGACACAAAGAAAATATTCGCCCTTTTACTGGCTATAAATATGAGTCGACTTGGCTTGTTTGAAAGATTGGAACTGGGAATACGTGTACACAGAAATAGAAAGATAAAGTGGATGGGCTTCTTTCAAGCAGAACAACCCCTCCCACAGAATAGAATCGTCTGCACAAGAGTAAACACAACTTGGAAACATTATTCAAATATTTTAACTATAAATAACGAATTGAAAAAAAAAGTGTTTTAAATCAACAATGAGAATAAATTTATCAGCATCCAAAGCTGTGGACTAACTTTTAACTTTAGCTTACTTACGTAATAAACAAAATTTAGAGAAATACTTAAAACACATACTGTAGCTTTTTCCTACAATTCGAAGCTTTCAAATAATCAAAATAAATGTTAAAATATTTTTGATCAGTGTTAATAAATTAATTACTCTTAAAACAATTTTAAGAATAATTTAGTTGCAAATTAACTTGCGCACATAATAAATTAAGTGGATGATAAAATATCGTTTGTGTAGTGAATCCGTAAATTTAATTTTTTATGGCTTTTAATTCGAATTTTATATGAACTTTTAAAAATAATTAGACTTTAAAACTATTAATGGTCTATATCAATATTTGTAAAATTCCTTGAGTTTTATACTTATATTTTCAATATATTTTTGTAATAATTGTCCATCTTATCTTTCCAAACAAATTTCCTTATATGCAGTGAATCAAGTCATTTATATTTATTATAATTTAATATTATAATAAATATAAATGACTTGTTTATCTATTATCTTGTTATAGTTTATCTATTTTTTAATAAAGACTTCGTATTCGTGAAGCACATAATTTTTACAATTTTAACGAGCATTATTTTTTAATAGAAATATATACTTTTAGGGTGAAGTGTAAATATATTACTAGCCGCGGTTACAGCAATTGTCAGCCATTTGAACTACCAACGTGTATTTTCTTCCGGAAGGGCGAATGGGCCATAATATTCACTATTTGTAAAATAAATTTTTTTTTCATGTTGGGTTGCTGGAATTGAACACGTGACATTTCTCTCAAGTGAACTTACCATTTAGTAACGGTACGTGATATAAAATAATATATTGGGGAGTTCTGTATAAGATCAGTAAATTGATAAGATTTGTGCTCATTATTATATTTACAATACAACGGAAAAAATCTGTGGTAAGTGCCAGCTCATTGATCGACTTCGTTATAAGCTTCAGTATACCATTCTTGCCAAATTCTTTTCCTTTATCAAGGAATATATGCATTCAAGTTATAGGAAATATTGTAAAGTAAATTAATGACACTTTATTAAACAAATTAAAATTACATGAACCAATTTTTTCTGAGGGATTCGAAATATAGTGAACAACAATGGGGGAATGGAACGCTTAATTATCATAACGGCGAAGTAACCGAATGAACTTTGGAAACGATAAAATATAAACATAATTATATTAAGTGATAAGAAAAAAATAACTCTTACAAGATTAAAAATCTCATTTAATAAATAATAAAAACGCATTACAATAAAGAGCGTTTTAATTAGAGTATTACGCAATTAGACAATAAAAAAAAATGCGTTCCCTCGCGTAATCTTTATTGTTCGGAGTCCGCTCGAAATCGTTTGCAGCGGAAGAGGTGTTTGTTTGTATTTTGTCTCGGCAAGCGAAAGGCGCAGTCGGAGGGAATGGGTGTTTAGCACGCGATCAGAGAAACAATGCCATCTGCAGGGGTTGGCCATCAAAGTAAAGACTTGTCCAGTTTCTG
The DNA here is from genome assembly GCA_026290005.1 of Latrodectus geometricus. Taxonomy (NCBI): domain Eukaryota; kingdom Metazoa; phylum Arthropoda; class Arachnida; order Araneae; family Theridiidae; genus Latrodectus; species Latrodectus geometricus. The sequence goes on along the minus strand of JAPDSC010029246.1, from coordinate 72,636 downwards.
CCATGTCCACTTCCGTTACTACGGCCGCCAAAGAGGCCGAAACCGGAATACAAACAACGTGTTATTTTTGCATATCCTTTCCTATTTCTGCTACTTGTTTTGAAACGCAGACGATAAGATGGGAACAAACTTTGCTCATGAAATATTTTTGATTTAGTAATTATTATTATTATTAAACAAACTTTTAAAATTATTAGAAAAATAAATAGAAATATATTAGAGATCATTTTACGATATATTTTAGGGCGAAATTATACTATTGTAATAATAGATCTTTTTTATATACATTTTTAGCTTTCAAACTTATAGAAAATCTCAATTATTTTTTGAAATTCACTTGTTTTGAGGTTTCGTTTGCTTTTTTTTTACTTCCTTCATTTTACAGACTGTGATCTATGATTTGTGGTTATGTAGCTCCTAAACCACAACGAAAGTGGAAGTGAAATTGAACCCTTAAGCTTTTCGATTCGAGTTCACCGTAGCCTAATGATAGAGCCGAGTTTTATGGCGCGAAAAATCCGGGGAGCTACGACAGCCACTGTTCCAACAAAAAAGGTGAATTTTACGCTTAAGATTTCCACGTAGTGTTTCAAAATTGTTGATTAGAAAATTCATAATGCTAATTATTGCCAGCTTGGATAAATGTAAAAAAAGGAAATATAACAAATACTCTTTTTATACAAGTAGATTGTATTACATTTGCATACGTAAAATGGTAAAGTTATCGATGACAACAAAACATTTAACAGAAGCAGCTTCCGTAACAATATTCCGGATATGGATTCTTTAACTCATTAATGAATTCACAATTAGCGAATATAAATTTGCAAATTAGTTTTGTAAAAGTTTAAAGAAATGTAAATTGAGCATCAGAAATTTGTAAAACTAATATTTTTTTAATACTAACAATATCTTTTTAAGTACTTAAAGAAAATTAATGTTATTCTTTTTCAGAATGGTACGAAATGTAAAAGAAGAGGAAGCAAACGATAAAAAGAATTGCAAACGATCAGTCTGTCAATTTTCCCCGATTCCATACAAACTATAGAACAAAACGAAACAACGCTAAGATCGGAAGTTATGACTTAATATTCCACGTCTGATTCAGTGTTGCATAACCACACGTTGCGCAATATTTTTATTCTCAAGAACGATACAATCCATTGGCTCTTTGAAGGCCATGGCAAATATAAAATGACGCATACATAGTTCCTCCCTCCCCCCTTTGAGAATTACCCACATCGCTAAAACAACCCTCGGCAGAGCATTCGACAACCCAAGGACTTCCAAAAGAAATGTATATCTGGTGGAATGAATTTTTGTTCGATCATGCGCAGCTATTCTGGAAGAACAGGGGGGACGAACAAACTCCATTTTTCATTGTCAAAGGATCGAAGGGCCCCCCATGCGATACTTCAGGTGAAAACAGCTGCACGCATTTCCCAGCTGCTTCCGCGAACTTCGACCAGGTGATTCCCCTTCATGAGGGTGGTGGAATGAGGTTTCCACATTTTTATTCTCTACACCTGAGTTAGTAAAGGTTACTTTTCATTTACAGATATTTTTCAATCGCGTTAATAATTTAATAAATATGTTTTTCTGTGTTTATCCTTAGTAATTTGTGTAAAGGACTGTATTCAAATTTTCTGCTGCCTCCTGAATTTCCTCACAGCGAATAGCCCCCCCCTTAATTATGAAGCATTGTCAAATGGTAACGTCGACTTATGAGAGGGTAATTTTCCTTCATCAATAAAAAACCTCATAATCTTATTGTAAACACTGTATAAATAGGAAATTTGCGGATAAAACAAAATTTTACTTTTTACCTGTCAGAACACCGAAATCAAGCAATATTGAAGTATCTGGGAACTATACTTTAGTAACACGCATACAAAAGCCCAAGCGGATTAGGGGGAAATTCTATCAAATGCAAAAATTTAGTAAATAAGATATAACTGTTCGTTGTCAGTGTATGCACTTAATTTTGAAACAAATCCAAGAGAAGCAGTTGACACCGGAGTTGGAACCCTTCACTTTAAATAAAAATCTAACATGAACAAAGAATTAGGCTATAAATATTTAAAGAGCTTTATAAATATTCAATATCGCCGACAAAATATTTACAGAATTTCCATTGTGGGGAATGACAAAAAGTAAATATTGCACTAAAAATTGAAAAAAAAGGGTTATTTCTAAAAACTCCATAAATCTTCATTATAAAAATCCACTTAAATGCCTGTGAAATAGTTGATATAAACAAACTATAATGTATATATACAGCCAATAAAATTATGTATTCTATAGAAAAAAAGAGAAAGTTAAAATGACAGATTAACCATACATACATGTACAGAACTCATATTTTAACTGCGTTATGAAACATAATATCAAAAATCTGCATTGTTTATACACAAATTATTAAATTTACAATATTCATGAATGGAAAAAGTTATAATCGCGTAAAATCGAACATTTAACATTTACTATAGATGATAAACTGAACTCGAATATTTAAATAATAATTAATGGAATTATACGTATTATATTATTATATTTTCAAACTTGACATAAAAATTATTGTTCAGGTTCTATTTTTAATGACGTCATCCATTTAAATCTCGACTCAAAAGACACGAAGAAAACAATTCCAAAATCAAAATAACACGATTACTACTTATTACGTGGCCGTAAAAACGTGGAAGCCGGCAGCGCCACCTCGATTCCCACACAGAAATAGATAAAAACATAAATCACCCATTGTTTTCAGAAGGAGTTTACAACCTAATAACCAAACGATAAAAGATGGTGCGTTGGTAATAGGAGAATTTATTATTTAAAAAAAAAAAAAAAAAAAAAAAAAAAGTCGTACTTTTACAACGACAGCGTGTGGTCAAGGCTACTCACTAATTTTATTATGTAGTCAAAGAAAAAATTTGAATAATTTTAAGAAGCAGCAAGCGTTATCTCCCGTAGTATTTTGGCCTACTTCTTCTCATTTATGACCTATTTAGCATAGCATTTAAATAATCGAGCTAAGCATCTAATTGTCCATCTGATGAAACAGCTTCATTAGGACAGGAGAAACAGCAGATGAAACAAAGTTACAATTCTCGGGGACAAGTTAATTTCTACCAAAGGTCGGAATTTTCGAAAAAGAACGTGCAGAGAATGACTAAAATTTCATTTCATTCGCTTTAAATACATAACATTTTCGTTTTAAATCTCTAAAATCTAAATGAATTTTTTACCATAAAGTGGTTGTTTCTTTCGTTACAGTTGAGTGTTAATGTGTATGTCACTTTATTTTGCTTATAATTGGTCTGTGAGTGAAACAAATAATCGTTTTCACCAATAATGTTGAATATACAATTTTGTCCACCCATCCAAAACAAGTCAATTTGATCAGTGGGATGAGCTCTTCAGTGAGCAGTTGGAATGAAAATGTTGGCCACTATCTTAGTGGGATGGGTTATTTTATATATTATTGGAGATTTGTCTTTCTTGATACCGTTTTTAAAAAATAAATACTTATGAATCATTCAGTAAAGATAAAATTATTTCATGTATTATGTAAAGCACATTAAATATTAATATTCGATTGTTTATGCAAGTAATAAATAAATCATAACATCCACTTTATGGTTAGTTTAAATCGGCAAGGATGATTTAAATGGGTTTTTTTTTCTCCCACCTGAAATTTTATATAATAAACGAATTGAGATGTACATCTTATAAATTTCAATTTTTCTCATAATTAAAAGTATTAATTTAAATTGTTTCTGTATTGAAGGGTTGCAGGTTCGATGCTTTGCCTAACCTAAACAATCTTGCTGAGAGGGATTATTACATATAAAAAATGTAGGTCTTAGAACTTACTATTAGTTTAAAAGATAGCTGCATATTGTTGCAAAAAAATGGTATTTTTCCATTTTTCTAATGATATGTTTTAGGCTTCATATTCTTGTAAACTAAAGATGAAAAATGTCAAAAACTCAACAAGCAAATGACGATATCGACAGTTGAGCTGGCGTACTCCTCTTTAAACTTTTGCTTCACCAAAGCGACATTAGACCCTATAGAAATTTGCATACATATTCTCAATACGTCAATCTTTTGGTGAATCTGGTATCGAACCCACGATTTCTGTTCTACTAGAATGAAGCTTTTCCTTGCCGATAACCATTCCTTTTTTATACGGTATATTTTATTAACTTCACCACATTTTCCACTTTTCATTTCGGGCATAATTCTTTGAAAAGGAAAAATTTCGACATCACATAACACAAAACAAAATATAAAATAGAATAGATTTCCTTTTAACTATTACGCTAACAATTTTTAATTTGCATTATGGAAAAAAATCTTACAACGCAATTAAGAACATTGTTCAAATTTTTCAAAATAAGAAAAAAAATCAAAACAAATCAAACAAATGCGTTTTAAAAAAAAGAACCCTTTTATTATCCTGAAAATACTTTATGCAAACACACTGAGTACGAGGTGTTTCCACCTGGTCTATCTGTTCCAGATTCCAGCTAAGCCCATTTGGCGACAATTTGGCCAAGATCTTCAGAAAATAAACGGCGTGCTTTATTTTCAATGAAGTGATGAAAGACTTAATCGCAGCAACACGTTCACTGCTCTAAACGGCCTTGTGTGCGGAAGATACAGTTAAAATTTGCATTGAAACAAGTGCTACTAGCAAACATTACTCAGAACTGTGTACACAGATAAGGGGTGATTTACTGAAATCAGCAGGTAAATTTTACGATAAAGTTTGGCGCTCTTGACACAACTATTAGGCGTCAATGGAATTCCTTATCACCACATTAAATTCTGTACTACGAACGTCAAATTCAAATGAAATTATTCTAATTTTAAAAATAAATACATATTTTTTTTATCAATTTTAAACAAATCGGTGTGCAGTGTTACATATGTAATGTAGAAAAAAAATTATTTTAAATGCATCTATAGATATCAACATTTAATTTTAAATTACATGTACAGATATTTAAATAAAGCTCATAAACGATACAAAAATCAAATAATTAATTTAAATTTTGGGAATATTTTTAAAGATAATATTATTAGAACTGTCAAAGTATTTTTCATAGTAAGATAGAGCACCGTATTCCTGTGCCACCAGGGATGAAATCTGGAAAACTTCCAAGAACGCACTCTGACAGAGAATATGCATTTGGCAACTTTATTTCATGCTTCTAGTGAGAAGTTCATTACTATGCGAAATTCGCACAAAAATGGGGTTGGAAAATTTTTGTCAATGCCTCCAATAAAATAAATATAAAATAAAAAAAGTCAAGAATAAAATGGGAAAACATCGGTGTAAAAAAGTCATTGTTAACAGAGTTAAGTTCATCCGCCTAAAATTTTCTCACCAAATTCTTAAAGCAATCAAAATAAAAAAAAAAAATGCCAAGGTTCTCACCTTCACCAGAAAGGTCAAATAACAACAGTCGCAGCGATTGCTATAATCAAATGACGTTAAAAAAATACAAAATTAAGAACAGAAATATTCATTTTCCCTTATGTAAGTAAGACAAAAACTGAATTAATTACTTTGTGATATCTTTCAAAACGTTTGATATGCGTTTTGCGTGTGCATTTTATTTTAAAATCATAGTTACATACTTTTCTTTCTGCGACGAATTTTAGAACTTATATTACATGTACAACAAAAACAACATATTTCGAAACGATAGTAAAAGCGATATTGCTCTAGAAATACCGTATCCAGGTGAAATAGCAAACTTTAATGCTTTAGGGTCAGTCACTCGATTTTTAGATAACGTTTATGAGGCTATGATTTCATTATTTTTATTTGGCAACACGCTATGATACTATGGAGTCACTTATTTTTCACGGAGACGTTTTGGATTAATATAGGGACACAGACAAAACAATGCAATAAATTAAACTATAAATGAAATATTTTTATAGTATACCTAATTTTAACAGCTAGATAGAGCATAAAAAACTAGAGTTTTCTTCTGTATTCATAAGATGTGTAGATACATAGAGATGTGCTTCATTTTTCACGTGTAGCAGAAGTAGTGGGTTTTATACCCATCACTGCTAGCCCAATGGTAAAATGAAATGTTTGCATTATAAGAAAGTATTGATTTTGATACCTAGCCGCGCTTTCGACCACTTTCCAAGATGCTCAACGGACAGAAGGTTCTAAGCTTCTATATAATCCAACAATCTTCCGCTGAGGAGGTGTATAAGTTTAAGAGAATGGCGCCAACCCCGGTATCACCGTAGACAGTTGGACGTAGTTGAAAATTACAAAGTTGGCAAGAATATAAGCAGTCGGAAATGTAATGCGGTAAAAATAAAATAAAATCGATTATAGCCACAGTGACTGACTTCTGCTAATTCTGTTTTTGGACATAATTTTTAAAGGAATAAAGCAATATAATATTCCGAGGGCTTTTCTTTTTTTTTAAATTTTTTGGCAATAAATAATGCTGCCTTACTTATGTTATTATTACGATCTAATAATAATCTATATAATTAACTATTTCAAAATTAGATCACGTTAATAATAAAAAATCAAAATTATGAAATATTAGGACATTTTTGATTTTTTTTTTAAAAAGGAAAATTTAGTAAAATTATTTTCACAAGTTTTAATGTAAATTCATAATTAAAACAAAATGCTCTTAATTACCCAGCAATGATGTTTTTAACTAAGTTGCCAAAATAGAATGTTTAATATCGTCAGCATTTTTGATTTTCTTAATACGCAATAAAAAAATCGTGGTTGCCAGAAAGACGATAAAATATGCCAAAATGCACCAACATCTGCGCCAATCTTACAGTCTTAAACAATTAAGTCTACTTATTTGATTACGGATTCGAACAATAGTTTACTGTATAAATAAATCGATTTATCAATTTTATTACTTTAGCTGAAGAGACAGGAAATAATATAATGTTTAAAATCAATTAATAACCATTTCTTTCTTTTTGTAATCATCGCCAAAAATTTCAAATAGAATTTGACGACAAATTCTTCCTACTAAACCATCACAACAATGCAGAGTCCAAGAAATGTTGTACAAAGTCATCTTCTTTTGTGAAATACAACATTGCGTTAAATCAAATGAGGCGACAATTACTTCGCTTTTAATCGTTCCTAGGTCTCGCACGAGTAGAAGGAAACAAACGATTGGCCTCGCTGGCAGGGTGCCCGCAGTATCGGGAGGGGTGGTCCATCAAGTGCTCTTGAAAAACCTCTAGACTCGATGACAGTAAACAAGAAATCGCATTGTCTGCTTAGTGATGGAAGAGAGACAGTTCCAAATACACGACATTGTGTCAAACATTCCAGCAATATGAACAGAGTAGTTGACAAAAATTCGTTATTCTTATAACATTTATGGGCATTAATTCTCCAAGGAACATAATTTTATATAATAATCAAAATATATGGCTGCCGTGCAATAATCTATGCAATAATTTCAACTTATTATTGATTATTGCATCAGACACTGTACTGGACATTCCAATGCTATCGTACGACATTTTAATGTATTTTATAAGAAACAAGTTTCAGTCACGTGTCGCAAAGAAAACTCCCAAGTACCCACTCTGATAAATGTGCGAGCAAATAGAAGAATTCTGCCATCTATTTTCTTGCACATTTATGTACAACAGTGTGTGGTATCGAACCCGGGACTTTTATTTCTAAAAAGCGTGATGCTTCTGTCGGTATTCTAGTCGCCAGTTCAATCGTTTATGGGTTCGATTGCCACAAAAGATACAGAAAATTTCAGTAGTTTGAAATCTATTAAACTATAGGTGCCGATCGAATTAGCAAAAGTTACATATAAAGTATCGAATTAGTCAAACACAAGGACAAGTTAATAAAAAAATGAGTCTCAGCAAATGAAAAAAATGAATCGATTCTTATGTTTACGTTTATGGACGTTTGAGTATCGAGCACTTGGATAAAAACATTCGTGCTACTATACTTGAAAATCCCTCAAAAGGCAGCCATCACTCAAACTCTCCAAAATCTTGAGTAATGAACTGGAACCACGAAACCACGTGGACGACGTTTCATTTTGTTCCTTTACCTGTACCTCCTCAGAAGGAATAAAAAATCGATACCAGGAGGTCCAAGGGGGGAGGGTGAACATTTATACAATAACATCGGGTATAAAATAGCAGAGGGCACACAGATAAGAAGAAAACGATATTTATGCACGGCCGTCACGAAAGGTGCGCCCGCGTGCGCAGCGCAAACGAGGTCACCCGCGCCGAAATTCAGTTTCCGATGGAACGGTCACCATGGCGAAGGAAAAAAAGAAAAAAAATTCACAAGAGGACAAAGCCATGTAAATAAGCTGCAGACAATAACAAGAAGAAAAGGGCCGGTGCCAATGCCTCTCACCTTGCAATAACAGGAAAGGATATTCAAATTGGATCTATTTTTAAGATGATCTTCAAGAAAACGAAGGTTGCGTGCTCTGAATCGGTTAATAAATAAAATCATAGCTAGTTTTATTTCGATAAAAGGAAAACTGTTGCTGCCATTGTTTTAAAAATTTTGCTTTTAGTTCTTATTTCAGAAGTAATTTGGGTTTGGATGACTGGACGGTCATTTTTATGCATATGGGGGCTAAATCGGCAGGAACCTGCAGTTTCAAATGGATTCCGAATCATAATGCACATCAACACCCGAGGAGAGAGTTGATCCCACAGGCTGTTGAACTTAAATCCAAATTTTTGACGATTCAATTCATTACTAGTCTCTCAATAGGTATAAAAGTTGGTTTTCTAATCTAAAGGTTACCGATTCAATTCTGACAAAAGAATTCGTACTACAATTACGTGCAACCTTTGGGCATGTGGTTCCTTCAACATCAGCAGTTTTAAAATAACTAAAAAAGATGGTTAACTTATTAAACACATCCCGCTCTGATTACGACATCAAATAGCAACATTGATTTTTTTTCTTGCCCGCGTTCTAGCGATGTTTTTCAAGAGAAACAATGTTCTAAGAATTTTTATCTCGAATTTTAGAGAAAAAAAATGAAGCGATAATTTTCCACAAACAGGGAAAAAGGTATATTTCATTTTCTAAGACAATAAACAGGCGTTTACAACGTCGAAGAATAATTAGTCCGTGTCGCAACTTGGAATCACGTGACGGACGTATTCTTAACGTCACACACAGGAAAAGTAAAACAGCGGTATTTTCATATTGCTTTCTTTCAATTTGTCTTAATAATAATAATAATGTAATATCGAAACCAAATATAAATCATTGTGCCCAAGAAAACGAAACGCATTCGATGTCGTTATCATTGCGTTTAAAATTTTAAATATCACACTACCTACTGGTTCTCTGCAAAAAGAATAACTCTCTACAGTAGTAGTAGTAGTAAGTGGAATTAACTGTAACCTAAAAAAGGATTTATCTAAATTTCTTTTAGTTGTGTATAAACTATTATTTACATTATTATAAAATAATAAATTACAATCACGATACTTCCGTGTTTTAAATTTTCCTATATCCTATGGGGGGGGGGAGCTAGTTAAATATATTAGAAATAAAGGGTCAAAAGGAGTTCTGGGTAGAAATATTTTTATTTTTAACCTACCCATAGCACACATTAGCATGACAACAAATATTTACTGTTATATATGGAGAGGACTTTAACAATTACATAAGGAGAGGTGGGGCATTCGCTGAAATAGTTCATGAAGTCTTAAAACTCATTGAATAGTTCCACTGTAGAGCAGTAAAGGGCGCTCATTGGATGATAGGAGAGGGGTACTATACTATATTATTTTAAAGTATAAAATAATAAATTATAATCACGATACTTTCGTGTCCGAGTAATAGAACTGGTGAAAGGCTCTGGGTTCGATCCTAGCTCTTTTTTTCTAGCGGAAATCTATTTTCTGCAATCCTATCAATCTAGGTGTGTGCTTGGGAATTTTCTGCGCTTTTTCAACACGCGAAAAACTGCCCAGAGTATGGATAGTTCATTTTAGAAGTCATTGATAATTAGTGGATGCCTAAAAAAGCTTTCGGTTGTTCGGCTTTTTATTAGGTGCTGTCAAATAGCGACTGTTTAATTGACGATCATTTGCGCTCTAAGCATTTAGAAGGTCTCAAATTCAATCACAGCCATTGTTGAATGGTGGGGGCGTTTGAAGCTTTGTAAGACAATATCTGGAGTATTATACGCTGAGCAATATCGAATTATATCGTAGTTAAATTAATTTAGCATATTTCTATATTGTAGGTTATTATTCACATATAATAATGATTATAAAATAAAATAAAAACAGAAATTTAAATAAAATAAAAACCAAAAACCTAACCTAAATAAAAAAAACAGCTGCCTTCATTTTATTAAAAAATTTATTTTAGGTACAATTTATGTACATTTTAGTGATATTATTTAACAAAAACTGAGTAAATACAAATAAAAATTTCGACATAATTTCTGCTAAAAAAAGTAATAATTGTAAAGCAAAGAATCTTAGTAAAGAAGTAAAAATCTACCTTACAAAATTTAAATTTATTAACATTAATCCAGATTTTAACCCTTATAATTTTAGAAAGTAACAAAATTGTTACAATATACCACGAACTCTTTCATCAGTTTCGAGCCGCAGTAACCTTAATCCGACAAACAATGGCAATCGACAATAAAACAAACAGTAAAGCACTTTAATAATCAGTTTTACCACTAATTAACATTTATTGTCGCTGCAGGCATTGGCATTGAATGGAATTACAACTCTAATTCCAATAGAAAAACAAATCGGCGTGTATTTAAATCCGAAGCCAAAAACTAACCGGCATAATCGCCTCTTTCTATAAAGGCTATCCACGAAAATTAAAATTAGAAAGCTACGCCGACGACGTACACCAGCTTAAGGGCTTTACAAAACGGAAAAATGCTCGAGCGTTTTTCTCTCAGCTAACAATGAACTTGCGTTGCCAATTCACTTCATCTAAATCTTCGATTATAACATCAGGTCAAGCGTTCGACGCGAAGTTTCGCTTGTCGGAAGATATACATGACCTTCTAAAATGGGCGATAAGCTCCTTTTTAAAAAATAAAAATATATATTCTGCAAACAATAATAGAGATGATCCTTTTCGAGAGCTTTTACGCGACCTTGAAATGTAGTGATTTACGGATTGGATTCGCCAAGCGATAAATTCGAGAGATTAAATGTGAAAACGTTCCAAGCAAGCAAACAAAAAAGTATTGGCAAAACGCTTGTTTTGTTTATATTCCAGCGCCCTCTGGCGGTTATCTGTACATCAGCTGATTGCCAGAGTTGTAAATTTAAATAATTGTTTTCCTCGTGATGATCACACAATTTATTAAGAAACTTCGAAAAAAATTGTTGCCTAACAATTCTATTAAAATATGTGAAATTTTTATTTAAAATATTAGCAAATAAATATATTAAAATCATTACAGAATATATTTATTAAATAAAATGAAATTTATACTTTTCAACTATAAAAACCAGAATTAATGAAATAAATTAGGTACATTGAATAAATAATTTTCAGCAATGAATAAATTATTTTATAAATAATAAAATATTTTTAATTAGTTAATAAATTTAATTAATAACTTTTAACGGTTAATTTCAAAATTATATTTTTATAGACTAACTATCCAATAATTTTTCGGGAGAAAAAACCTTTTTTAATATTATTATTTAATATCAGTCCAATTATATGTATATAGAATTCGTTATGTAAGACGATAATCATAACCACTGTAATATTTATATTTAAAAAATAATTTTCAATCGATATATGTTAAAAATCGGACATTTTAGAAGAATAACAAAAATATTTAATTAATACAGTTAAGTTAATAAAACTTGTATCGTTATTATTATTCAATAGAATTAAATCTATGTGTCGGCCATATTGACACTCGATAACACCATTGTAAGGCATTTGAACATGTGTCGCCCAATCCACTGATTCTATCCAAAAGAAAAATAATGTATTTCTTAGAAATGTACTTAAAGTTATAAAAGGTACTTAAAGTTAAAAGACTCTGTTAACACAAGTCTTAAGATACTTGTGAATTTATCCGAAGATTAAATTTTTGGCGCACTTTAAATTTTTCAACAATGAAAAAAAGAGAACAAAAACGCGGGTGCAGAGTTGCAAAATTGTAAACACCGGACTCCGATAGTGATGCCAGGAAATGTGATATCGATTAGAGACAGAGTCGCCTTCGCAGAAAAGTGATTAGCGGCTGGCATCTGTGTCAACGGACTCTGACCTCGAAAAATGCGGACACACACGGTTACAGTTAACGCTAAAAAAGAAATTAAAAACCGAAACCCCTTTCGCCCGAAAAACAAAAGTTTGTGGAGGACTGCCAGGATTTTGGGAAACGAATTTCGCCAACGCTGCCGAATTCGAACGAAAACAATGCGCGCGCATTCGGTTTTGGTTTGAACACACACTTTGCCTTTGATATATAAACACCTAACTGATTGCACTGCATTTTATAGAATCAACGAAGAGTTTATGGTTAATAGATTTGTTTATGAATAAGAGAATTGTAATAAAATATTGGCCCAAACCTAATAAACGTACAACTTTCAAATCATTCTACGACGATGTTAAGAAATGGTTATGTATTTAAGAGCAGATGGTTAATAAGTAATGTAAAAAGAATGCAAAAAAATAAAATTAGAGTATGTTTAATTTAGCGTGGAATGCCACCTTTGTGTGAAGTCTTTGAGATGGTAAATAAATTATGACGGGAAATTCGGATTTTTGTGGAATAACGAAATTTTTTAAAGCTTTTTATTAACACCCATTTATGTTGCTTCCTGTTCAATTTAATCATTATTATAATTCAAGAATTAATTTACGTCAACAGTTAAAAATGAAATAAACATAAATGCAGGATGAAATGTATTCGGACTATGTAAATTAAGAAACTTAAAGATTTATATTGGTTTGGTTTGCACGAGAGCTTATTAGACCGAACCACTAGAAACATCTATGCCCGAGTTGGGATTCGAACCCATGAACTGTTGAGCCGAAGGCAAGGGCGCTAACCACTCTAAAGATTTATATTAGTTAGTGAGCCAGTCCCACAAGCACTAAATGTTTCATAATTTTCAATCAACGTCAACTGACGCGGTCGACATCTGCGACAGAAAATACAATCTCATCCTAGATGCACTTAACAACTAGTTATTTATGCGAAACTCGAATTCGTTAACTGAAAAAAAATTTTTTTTTTCACTTACTTTACATTTATTTTTATCTGCACGAATTTACAAAATTGAAAAGATTAACAATCCAAAAACTTCAGTTCTTGCGCTTTAATTTGAATTTTGCAAATATATGATTTTTTAAAAATTCATGAAATTTGAACTTAAGATTAATAAATTAACATTAATTTAAATTTTAGCAATAGATGGTATAATTGTTCATTAAAAATAACTGGCAAAAATTTCCAATTTTTTTTTAAAATATTGAACTAAGGATGAACGCATTGTATTTACACATATTTTCAAAACATTATCTTAACTAATTAATTTTAAACAGCTTTGATTATATTATGTTAGTAAATATAACTAAAGAAATAATAGCAAAATAATTAGTTTTGTTGCCGCTCCTTATAACTATAAAATTATACACAAGCGCTCTAATTTATTGATTTACAATGGAACTGGCTTCATACTAGCTTTACTCGAACTGGGTATCGAACTCATTAACCCTTCTGCATTGAATTGCTTTTTCTCATCAAGTTATCTCAATATCCTTAAATAATCTCAAAAAGAAGTAAAAAATGCAAAACTTTTGAAGCACTGAAGAAAACATATATAGCGCTATATATATATGTATAGAAATATAGCGATATATATATATATATATATATATATATATATATATATATATATATA
>JAPDSC010029246.1:44559-58670 GCA_026290005.1 Latrodectus geometricus | reverse complement strand
TATATATATATATATATATATATATATATATATATATATATATATATTTAATTTATACTGCATTTAGTTGTTAACTACACATACAAAAACATACATACCAAAAATCGGTGCGCCGATTAAATCGATTAATCGAGAACTACTGAAAAAGATATGTTGAGATGTTGATTGACTACATGAAATGTCGAGTCTAGTTATGATCTAGAATTACGATTTGAAAAATAATAATTTAATATTAAATAATCATGGGTCCTGAATTCATAATAAATTCAAGAATTCCAATGCAGTGAAATTTGTCAGTTTTTGCGTAGATTTATCGTCTTGTTTCAAGAATTGCCTCAACTGCCTGTCAGACGATTAATAGTTCATGTAATTTATACAGTTACAAATGCCATGCCTTATTACGAACATGACTAAAGCTGGTTAAGTTTTGAATTTGATGAGTGATTCAGCAGGTATTGCGCAGACGATATTTATTAGTTTCGGAATAATGATCGTAATATCGTTTTCTGCACGAAATAAAAATAAATATATTATAAAAAAAATGGTTGATAATGTTAAACGTAAGTAGGAACAGATTTATTTGCACATATATAAACGCATTGATCAAGAACGGACGTTTATTTGAAAGCTTTTTATCACTGGGCTTTCGATAAATCCTTCAAAGTCTCAATTCACAAAATAAAGAACCAAGGTCTGTTTTATCATAAAAATCCTCTGCGTGATAGTAAAAACTCAATACAGGAAGGAGTAATTTTCTGATCGCTTCTAATAAATTACTGACATTCACACTTGGCGATATATATTTGTTTCAAGGCATTCGAAAATCGACTCGTCCTTCCGCCAATAGCTTGTCCTCCCTAGACCCAGTGATTTTCTCCACACACGAATTTGTCTACTTACTTCCTCTCTCTTACCCCTCCCCTCCCGCAGACGATATTTTTGACCTCGTAACGGGAACATTTTGAAATCCATCGAGAATTTGCGTATTTCCATAAAGTTTTGCACCGTAAAATCGTATTTCTCAAATAAATCATTATTACGTGTGACAGCTTTGGCTAGTTTTGGAGGCAATTCCCATAAAAATGGAGTTCACAATCGTGTCGATTACGCCAACATGAGTGATAATTCTCAGCATTTTGATTTCATAAGTATTCAACGAGTGATTCATTTTGTTAACCCATTACAGAAAATTTCAGTTCATAAGAAATTTCTATGATTATTTTTATTACGCAGCATTCCGACTGCAAGGAATTTTTTTTTATGGAAAATTCTAAACTTGGCGCGTTTTTCCATATAGGGTAATTTGACTTATCTGACTGAGTTTATCAACGAACAAAATTTACGAGAGCCATCTATCAAAACATTTTAGACAACATGGCGTGAGTAAATATTTACATTTTATGACGTCATTTCAAAATCAGGCATTTAGATTTCCGATGGTCCAAGGTATACGAAGAAATAAATAAAATAAAATATTGTGCTGTATTTCTAGTCAACTAACAGTTAAAAAAAAAATAATAATTATATGCAGTGATTATCTTGAGAATTAAAAGATCTCACGTTCGATACTGGCCACAGTTGAACAAAGCGAGAAAGATATTTTCGAGTTGTTTTGTATTGGTATATTTAGTAGTTTGACAGCTTGGTAGCGTGAAAGGGTTTCAGTTTTTCAATTAATACACACGGCTCTGTTCTAATTCATTGTTAAATAGAATATGCACAAATTCTCCATTATAATCTTTAAAATTATGTAAAAACCACACAATAAACACTAATGAAAAACTGGATGTTACAAAATTTGTTCTTAATAAGTATTCAACATAAAATATTATTAAATAAACAAGAAAAAACACTTACAAAAATTAAATTTTAAATAAAAATAATTTTTTAAAAATAAAATTCTAAATTTAAATTCATAATTTTGATTAAACTATCGTATTAATCTGTTATTGAAAAAATTAGATACATTTAGTAAACTTTAAATAACTTTCAGTAAAAATATTTACTTTGTATAAACAAAATTGAACAAATAGTTGAAAAGTATTAGAACGAGGTCACTAATAATGAATGGAATTACGGTTACGATTCCGAATAGAATTACGAGGAATTTACAACGAAACGATGAGAATCAACGGTATTGCAATTTGCTCACGCAATTAAAAGTTGCACAGAGAGTTCAAAAAGTGAGAGAAACAATGAATGGTGACATCTGCTGGCGTATTGCCTCAGAAACTATGCATCAGAATTAATCGATAGTTCTCCATCGTAATCGCTTTAATTAACCATCCAAAACTGATGGAACGAATGGATTTTAAATGAACAGTAGCTGGATGTTGTAAATAAATTTCGTAAATATTCATATTGGACGCAGGAAAGAAATAATTTTATTTTTTATTATTTGAGGGTATCATAGGGAAGCTTGTTATAGAAAAGTGAAAACGATTAGAATAAAAAGTATAGTAACAAAGTTTTTACTAAACTAAAAATTGCAATTTCATCTAGTTAAACATTACAGGTTTATAGCATTTTTATTATTTATAAATAAATGAAATTTCAAAAAAAAAAAAAAAAAAAAAAAGTGAGAGAGAACAGACAGACAAGAATTTAAATGTGTTCCGAAAATTAGCGAATGTATTACAAAAATATATTGATAAAAAAAATCAGCTAGACTTCTTTTCTTACAATATCGAACTTATCTCATCAATTTAAAATTGTTTAATTTTATTGGAAATTTCTTTCATAGTATTTTTAATGAACTTTTAAGAGCTCTAATTTATTTAAAAAAAGAACCTATTTACAATATTGGCAAACTGGATTCTAATTCGAAAACATTTTGGGGTGATTTAATTAAACTCTGCTTAATAACACAATAAAAAAATTATATATATTATTTTTGTAAACAAATTTGTGAAAATAACTAACACAGTATAAAATAATCGCAAAATTAACTTTTATACAGTTAACAAGTTGCAAAAACGTTTTATGCAGACGATGCTCTTATAAAGGGTATCGAACCCTGCTTCGGACAACCGAAGACAAAGCTTCCGAAATGGCAGAAAACAAAAGCATTCACTGGGTAGCTTCAGACGAATTGAGAGTAACATACTCCATTTATTTTAAAGGTCAGTTAACCCAAACAAATGAAAAACAAAGATTCCCTTTTTTTTCTTTCTTTTTTACGAATAGATGATAGTGTTAATCCTAAGAAGTACGAAAAGAAAATAAATAAATAAAATTGATGGAACTAGAATAAACAATGCAATTTAGAAATTGAATTTCTCCTTTTTAGTCTGCCTAATTAAACTGGTGAAGACGCTTAACCCAGTTTGTGCTATTGTTCGCACTGGCGCAAGCGTATTAAAATTCCATAAAGGCATAATAGAACATCATTATTAATGGAATGTGAGAAAAATCACAATAGTTTCAAAATAATAATTGATGAGCATTTTCATTACTTAACCGTGTAAAATCAATATGAATCTATTAATAGTTCTATTTTTTTTATCACTATAAATCAATTGAAAAATATGAAATCAGAAAATAAAAGAAATTCGAGCTAAAATAACATGGGCTTGAAATTTTGAAAGTTATTGAGTTTAAAAAAATGGTATTTTTAAAATCCAAAATAATCAAAATCTTCAAATAAAAAAAATATTAAAAAGATTTTAAATACATTAAAATACATTTCTCAAATTTTAAAATGATAAAAACAAAATCATTTATTTTAATTCATTAATTTAAAAAAAAAATAACATTGCACAACTTTTGCAACCCTAATAATCAAATTAAAGAAAGCCATTATTCTTATAAAAATACTGAAAGCAAACGATGTTCACAATAAACTGCAAAAGCGTGAATTCAAAAAAAAATTTAAAAAGATTTTAAATACAGTACAATACATTTCTCAAATTTTTAAAATAATAAAAACAAAATCATTTATTTTAATTTAAAAAAAAAACATTGTAACTTTTGCAACTCTTATAATCAAATTAAAAAAAGCCATTATTCTTTTAAAAATACTAAAAGCAAACGATGTTCACAATAAACTGCAAAAGCGTGAATTCACTTAGTTTTTCTGAACATTCATGCAAACTAAAAATAAAATGCAGTCATTCAAGTTTGAAATCGTTTGCTCACCTCTGTTTTCCTCAGTGATGATGTTATAAACATGCTATCTCAATCTTGCGGAAGTCAAAGAATCCTCCTTCTTTGCAGCGGTATATATTCCAGCAAGAATTACCAGTATTCCAAAGGGAAAATTTTTTTTTTTCAGTAGTGGAACATTGACGATTAACAAAAATATTTATTTACTTGCATATTATGATTTATAGTTATAACTTGCACTTATTTTATTTACGTTTCAAGAAAATGAATGAAAAAAAAATTTGAATGCATAGTAATTTCATTGAAAACCTCTGATAAACAATTAGATATCCAATTCCGGTATTTTCAGGAAACAGGTTTCATATGAACCATTAATCAAATTGACGACAAGTGAAGGTTGTAGACATATGCTAACAACATTTATGGATATTTTGTTTGAGCAAAGGAATATATTTAATATAAAAATTAAATACGTTAAAAATGAAATTATTCTTATAGTCGTATTTTTATGTTAATATTTTTAAAATCATATTTAAATTATAATAAAATTTAGGCCCTAAATTGCATATGAACTTTAATCCAGCTTTCTTTGGTGATTTATTGCGCTCTAAGCACATTTAATAATTACACTAAAGATAAAAACAATTATAACAGGCATATTATTTTAACTACTTTATTAATTTCATATTTAAATATTAAATAATATATATGGAGAAATAAAAAAGGTTATATATAGTGAAATATTGCTAGTTCATGCAGCTATATGGGTATAAAAAATATTTTCTGTATAAAACGGAAATGTTTACATATAAACTTAATTACAATTTAATTTTAAAAAATTTTTATTTTTTATTACATAATGCGTTTGTTTATGCATTAATTTATGCGTTTGTTTTTATATTTATTTAGTTATTTGTAGACAAGACATTTGATTTATAATTATTAAATGTAACTAAATTAAGAAATAATGTTAACCGTAAGTTGATTATTCATTTTCATTTAATTTAACATTTAAGAATATAAAAATTCATGACGAATAGAATAAATTTGGGTAGAGTTTGATTCTTTAGCAAATTTTTTAATTTTAATGTGTTATAATTACAATATCTTTATACGATAAACAATTAAAACAGTACTAAACAAATTACCTTTTGATTGTATGTATAATAGTTTATATTTTAAGTATTAGAAAATTGAAGCTGAATTTTTTAAAAAAAAATTAGGTCAAATGATAGCAATGGGATTAAGGAATTTTAAAGTAAAGTTAATTGATTTGGACTATGTTATTAAATGTGAAACATCCATTTAAAAAAAGAAATTTCAATAAAATAGTCTATAATGAACACTTGGAAATGTTGTAGATGATTTTAATAAATGTTTTTTCATTGGTGTACCTCATAATAAACTTTTTTTTTAAATCGTCTTTTATATTAATTAAAAATATTAAGATTTTATTAAAATTATCATAAACAAGATAATGCAGGAAAAAGATTAAAACAACAGCAAACGATATTTTAATGTCGTCCACTGTTTAGAAATATGACAGTGAGACAAAAACAAAATAACAGAAAACGATTTGTAATAAAATTTAAGCTATTATTTTCAGCATTTCCTATCATACTTTTTAAACGAAATATGAAGAAATCGTTTTCTCTGCTGATGCAAGGTACAAGCGGAAGCTTTTATCCGTTAATAAATGCTAACCTGAACAGCACCATCAATGACATTGGAACTGATAAATGTTGGCAGATTTCCTCCGCTACTCTTCCTGATAGGAGTAATTACTCACAGCCCCATCACTTCCAAAGGGTTTCACAAGCCATGTATACAAATGTAACTGTTTACATCTACTGACACAAAATCAAAACATTCTCTTCCCCACTGATAAGCTCAAAATCGCAGCTTATCTGAAACTACTGCAGAAGCACTCGAAGAAATAATTATCAAACGATGACACTTTAAATCGTCACTGGGCGTTTCTTGACAGCAATTTTATAACGCTCGTACACTTTAATGAGACGATAAAACTTCTATTTAACTTTCGCTTAATTTGAAACACAATTATTTTTACAATTTAGTTTATATTCATTTTTTCAGTAAAAAAAATTGTTTTCAGAAATTAGTTTCGTGTTATTAGGTAATACTAATAACACGAACTGTAAATAAAAAAAAAACAAATAGCCTGAATATATAAAATTAATATAGATAAAGTATAAATAATTTATTAAATTAATTATATTTCGATTAACAATTTTTTCACAATTAAAAAGAAATATTAAAAAAACTTTTAATATTTATTATAATTAATTATATTAAAAATTTATGCTTTCCACCAAAATTAACATGTAATTAACTTTTGAAAATTTACCAAATTTATTATCATGTTACTATATTATTTTTCTCACAAAAAGCAATTAAAAAGACTGAAAAATTAAAAAAAAATAGCATTATTTTAAAAATATTAATGCTTGATTATGTAATAAATTTTGAAACTAGTTTTCTGTACAGAAAACGGGAAACATTATGAAATAAAACTAGGTCTGATTAATAATTAATTAAAAGTAAATTAAATATCGGCAGTTTCTCCAAGTATGAGTTGGTGATTAATCTTGCATTTTAAAGTTGTTACATGATTATTTAAAAAAAAAAAATAGATGTTGCCAACACAATATGAATTATAAACATAATTATTTTTTTAAATTAAATCCATTCATATTAAAATATCATAATTTTTTTTATTGAGAAATTACAAATGAATAATCTATTTTAAAAATCTCAAGAAATAATCTAATCTAATCTGTTTTTAAATATATTCGCAATTAAAACCAGTCAAATAGTAAAGTTTAAAAATTTAATTATACATAAAAAGTAGAAAATTTTAATAAAATCTTTTGGTAATATTTTTTAGCTTTTATTAAAAAATTTATCCTAATTTATATTATAAGCATAATTGTGTGTGTGTGTGTGTAAACTCTAGCCAAATCAATAATAAGATACCGATACCATAAGGGATATATTTGCACCCTTTATTTACTGAGATACTAATGATAAGATAACAAAACCTTTTACAAGAATACTGACGAAACCTTCGAAATAATTACGCTCTTAATTTTAAAATCATGTATACATATATGAGTCACTTTTCATTCTACAGAAAACGTAAGATGCAGTTATCGTTTGCACCAAGCAAGATAGTGCTGTGTACAGAAAATAAAAAGATGCCTCACAATTCTGTAACAAGAATTCAAGCATATTTAAGCTTTTTTATCTGTTAATATTTTCCAGCAAGAGCAAGCAACGCTGTTGCCAACAACTCAGACAGAACACGGTCTTACAAGGTCGTTTTCATTCATCGCTATTTTAATTTGTTTTTGTAATGAAAATCGGAAAAACAGCCCCGCTGTCTGCTTTTCTGTGTGCATGAAACAAAGAAATACAAAGTATACATATTATAATTGCATGCAAATAGGGAGGGGAGGGTGTTCTTGACGTACGACAGAAGTCATAAATGCAGTGGGACAAAAAAATAATCTTAAAAAAAGTTTAAAGTAATTTATTTAAATGAGAGAAAAGATTTCTGACGTCAGAAACTGGTTTACACATTCAATAACTTTTAAATCGTTTTCCTTTTAATAATTGGCAGATATAAATAATGATAGAAATTTATCACTTTGTAGCAATGTTTTATTAATTTTAATTAATCATTTATCGAACATAATTAATTTTTCTCCACAATCTAATATTTCGATTAAAGAAAAATCTTATTATTTGTGTGCTGAACAAAAATTAATATATTGATCTAACAGTATTTCTCATTTATATATCAAAATAAATTTTGAATTAAATAAAAGAAGATGAGAAAGAACAATAATTATGTTAACATTGAAATAAATAATAATTCTAAAATATTATTGTAATTTAAAATAATTAAAATAACTATAAATTAATAAATAAAGATAACGTGACACATATGTGTCTTCTTTAAGATTATAGCAGTGCATGATATATTCGTATATTTTAAGAACAACTTATGAAAATTATATATATTAAATAAAAGTATTAATAGAGAATATACTAATTACTGTAACAGTTTTTAATTAGTTAAACACTTTTTAATTATTAACTCAGAAGTAATGGCGGATTCTAAAATAATCGTAAATCCCCACTAAAATAATATTCTTTTTAATCATAAGAATTATTATGAAACCACCAGGGTCTTAAAAATTATATTTTAAGATTTTTAAGTTAAAAATTCATTTCAAATAATTTTGTACGATGAATAAAAATATTTCTCGTTTTTTTCATGGGTTTCATTTAAATTAAAATATAAATTCATATTACTATCAAGACATCTCATTAAACTAAAAAAAATTGCAAAAATATTCTTTTGCGGTGGTGGCGAGTCTTTGAAAGGATGGATTCTTGAGGTCACATTTCCCCGTATCCTTCCAAAGTGATGTAATGACGACTAAATCTGTCATTCGGCAAAAAGAGAGAAAAAAATTGATTATTATTTTTTTTTTCTATTCTTTGTCTAAATTACTATGACCTCTCCTTCCTAGTTGAATACGCGGCGACCGGTTTCCTGTTTCAGAGAGAACGAACACCCGGCGCACTTTTCCCGCCAGAACGCGCCTTTGTTCTCTTGAAAACCACGTGGAAGACTCGAAAATGCAGCATCATCTTTCTCCTTCTTAGAATAAAGTTTCTAACACATTACTTTTTTACTGATAATATTTTTCCGAGTTTTGTGGAAAGTGTTTTTAAAAATATTACGATTATAATAATTATATTATTAACATAAAATAAAAATCTTCAATTAAATGATTTTTCTTAACATTTTTAGAACATTTTAACAATTATTTTTAAAAATAAGAAATTAAATAGTTGTAAGTAAAAGCCAGTAATACTGTTTGGCGATTTTATCGCTCTTTCCGGAGAAATGTCAAAATGTTTCAAAAATCAGACGATATAAATCAATTTTTATTTTCCTTGGAATTATAACTAAATATGTGCAATATATAATCTGAAAATCTATAACCAATTACATTCAAGAAATGGAGAAGCTAAATTTCAGGCTAATTAGACAATATTATATATATGCAAGGCTGAACCGACTTTATAATTCAAACAAAAAACGTACATAAAACGGCCATATCGCAAGAGTTAGAAACAGCTAAACGTTTCTTAAATAATAGTGAATTATAAAAAAATAAAGATAGTAGTTAAACTGAGTTTTAGTATAAAAAATATATTAAAATCTTATTGGTGCTTGTGCGTTTTTTATCGTGAGAATTGGGTTAATTAAAATAAGATTTTTACTAGCCCAATCCCTAACATAAAATATTCAGAAGCATCGAACATACGGATGTGAAAAAAATATGCTGGGGCAGGGCATGGTTTTTTCACATCAGATTTTTTTTCCAGGCATTGCGTTACTTTAAATATGTATATTAAGTAGAATATAAATTTGTAGGAAACACGAAATACAACAGTGCTGCATGTTCTATAGTATCTAGGTCAAATGTCAATCTTGTGTTTCAGGTGTTTGAGAAGTCCAACAGCACCTAGGGCGGGGTGTAAGTTTCAAGAGTAACTAAAGATCACGAGATCGATGAAGCAGTGGAGAATCTATTTAAGGAAAGTCCCAGCACGCGGAATGGCGTGATTCTTTCCTACCCTAGCTTTGAATATCGTCTGCTTTTTTTTCAGGAGAAATGGAATTGACAAAATATTCACGTCTTTTCCACAAAGGAGAAAAAAAAACCGTTCTAATTCTATTCGACTATTTTCAGAGGAAGAGGGGGTAACGCAATTTCTCTGAATTTAATTTTAGGGGTACCACGTGGTGTTTTATCGTAATGGGGTTTATTTTGATGCGATGGTTTACACGAAGCACGTGTTTCGTTTTACTAAAGCCTCACGCACAGTTATGACGGCTGCGATTGCGCGGTATAAACTTCATTATTATATAAATTATAAAGTTAATTTATCGATTCACCACGCATTTTAAAGGCAAAATATAATCGAGAATTCGGAGAAATATTTACTTCCAAATTTAAAAATGCATAACATAAACGTGACCTTAGAAATAATTTTAAAATCGCAGTAAATCTACTTTAAAAAGTTGCTTTTTCCTCGTTTCAAGTTATTATCTTAATAAAAAAATTTCGAAGGATAATTATTTCTACATATTCAGTTAATATAGCAAGAAAGGGTAAGTGAATAAACAATTAACATATATGATGTGTATATTTAAATATAAAAGAAAATCGCTAGTTTACAAAAAAATTTAACTTAATTTACAAAAGATATTTAAAAAATTGTCAACCATGTTAACACTCAAAACTTAAAATAATTTTAAAAGCATTCTAGTATAAGAAAATATTAAAAAACATTAAAATCTCAAAACTTAAGATAATTTTAAAAGCATTCTAGTATAAGAAAATATTAAAAAACATTAAAATCACGTTAGCACTCCTTAATATTTTTATATCAAACAAAAACACAAAACCTAGAATTTATAAAAAAATGTAACTTAGTTTACGAGTAAACAGAATTTAACAAAGCACGTTATAATTTCACAAAATATAAAATCAAATGAAAATATAAATCTTACAAAATATGTCCAGCAAATTAATATATGAAATGTAGTTCATAAGAATTCTTTGAAATTACTAATTGTGTTGTTATAAAATATTCTAAGGTGTAAATATTAGAGAATGATGTAAAAATTAATGAAAAAATATTAATTTGATAGCAATATCAAAAATATTAAGAGTATTAAATAACCATTTATCTTGTAAAAGCTATTTCTCATTCTTAAATGATGCAATAATGGAAAAAATTAATTAAAAGTTAATCAGTGCACTTATTTAAATGTTTAAGGGTAAAAATATTATAAAACAAGTAGCATTCTTTCGAAATGCAAAATTGTTTAATTTATAAGGCCTAATCTAAAATGAAATGAACAAATCTTTCACCCAAATAAAACGTTGGTAGTTATTAAGAATTTTTGGAATTAAATTTATGATTTTCAATGAAGGTAAATAATTGAACAAAATTCTAAAATAAATTAGAATATTATAAATTTCTCTTAAAATTAAATTATTTGAAATTTATTGGTGTTTTTCCCCCATTGTTATGCAAATTACTGCCATTTTGAAAGCACTTATACTATCTACTCAAACTGTTATGTGATTAATTTTAGTATGTAACTTCACTCATTATGCTTTTTCTATATTATAAGGAATAGAAGGTAAATAGCCGGAAGGCTAGACGCCTACCCAATATAAAGATCTAATATTATAAAATTAGGACTTACCCTTTTCCTGTTTCCGGTTCATATTTTCCTCCTCAACAGGAGTCTTTTTGTCTTTCTGAATTCTTTTCCAGTATTCATATATAATTGCCGCACTGAGAGAAAGTAATGAACAAAGTCCTGCATCGCTGCTAACTAGATGAAAAGTGAGGCCAGATATCACTAACGCCAAAAGACACATAGGAAGTAGGTTGTCCATGTGCAGCGAAGTTAAAAAAACTATAGTTGCCGGTACGGCAACGGTCCAGCTAAACCTATTCATCGTTAAGTCTTGTTCGCCGATACTAAGCACAACTTTACTAGTCTAGCACTCGCTAACGAATGAATCTGGTCTTGTGTGAAGACTCTATCTCATGTGAAGAAGCCAGGAAGTGACGTAGCCAATGAAAGCTCTACGCGCAGTCGCAGTCCGAGAAAAGTAGTGTTCCCTTACCAAGAGGGAGGAGCTTCGGTAGGCGGTGCTAAGGGAGATTCTTTTTTTTTAATTAAATTATGTATTTTCACTAAAAAATAAAACTTTTATATCATTTTGTAATTAATAATTGAATATTGAAGAGACAAAATTAATCATAATATTTTTTATGATTATTTATCTTTCAAATTTAGTATTCATATTTTTCAAAAAAAAAAAAAAAAAATAATAATAATAATAATAGGAACAACGTGTATGTGTATACTAAAAAATAGCTAAAACGGAATTTATATATATTTACAGATAAATGCAAAACATTACAGAAAAATGTAAAATATTTTATAATTAATTATGTACATTTATCTGTAAATACATATAAATTGCGTCTTATCGAATATGTACTCACTTACAAAAAACGGAATTTTTTGATATTAAAATAAGAGAATTTTGAATGGTCTGTATTGAGTTTAAATTTTTAATTTGCAATTTGTTTGTATATGACAGGCAAATAAAAATCCCAAATTTAAAAAAATATACTTGTCATTTAAATATATATATATTTTTTTAACAAATGACACATTTTTAATAATTCCAAAAATAAATATTTTAAAAATAAAAAGTGTTTTGCTTATTTATTGTCGATCGGTAAAAGTAGGAAACAGTTGAAAATTAGTTTTTCATTTAAGCTTCAAAATTTTTCATCTATTATTGCCTTTTGATTTTAAAAATAAAATTTCGAATGCTCATGTCTAAAATTTTAGAGCCCTGTTGTAACTTACTTAAAAAAATGTGTAAGAATTTCATAAAATGGTATCATAATAAACTTACATTATAAAAATGATTATTTTCTTGTAAAACAGAATTTTTATAATATGCCATGTTTTGAAATTCTGTTATAATCGGATATTATAAAAGTAGTTTCCAATACAACGAAAATCTATTTCTGACAAGAATATTTTTAGTGTCGAAGAATTCCTTGTAACTCAATGTTAATAATTAATATTATATATATATATATATATATATATTATATTGATCACAAGTTTGCCTGTTGCAAACCGACGAATGTAATTTTACTCATATAATTTCTATCACCAACTAAAAAACACATAATATTTTTTAAACAAAATAAAATAGTGATAGATTTCGGCATTCAATAACACCACGTGGGATTCTGAGAAATAATACCTAACAAATTGATTTAGAATTGAAACGTTGAATCGTATGCATTTAATTTTTTCTTTCAACAATTTCAATAGATAACATCATTGATGTATTTGTAACAATATAATTTATGAAATGAATTATATTTAAATTAGTTAAAAAAAAAAAAAAGAACAAGGAAAAATTGATTCTATATTCTCTAACCTAACTTGTTTTATTTGATGAATTATATTCGGTTAGCCTAATAAGTGCTATTTTATGACAATTTCATATGTAAATTAATTGCATTTTTATTCAGTAATTAAGTTTAACATTATAAAAATAATAATTAAATTATATTCTATGGCATTTTATTTATTTCATTTCTAAGTTTTATGGCAAAAAACGGATTTTTTTTTTTTTTTTTTAAATAAAACTAGCACGTGTTATTAAAGGCCTATATGTTAAATTTTGCTTATATAATTCTTGAACTGATCTAATTTAGTTATATATATATATATATATATATATATATATACCAAAACATCAGGGATTGGTTTTAGCTAAGGTATAAGATTGTTTCCCTAATTTTTAAAGATTTGCCCGGTAATTAAACAAAATTTCATTTACACTTAGAAATTTCCATCGAACAGGATAAAAAAAAATAGCACCAAACACCTGTCAAGATTTTTTTTTCAATAGTTCTTAAGTTTAAGATTTTAACAGCTTTTTTTATTGTTATTAAAATAATGAATTTGATGTATTTTATTTTATAACTTTTATTTAAATACACTATGCACAACAATAAACTCTATTGTAATCATATGTTCTAAAACGTTAGTTTCAGTAATTGATTTTTCAAAAGAAAACTTTTTGTTTTCATTC
The DNA here is from genome assembly GCA_026290005.1 of Latrodectus geometricus. Lineage (NCBI taxonomy): Eukaryota > Metazoa > Arthropoda > Arachnida > Araneae > Theridiidae > Latrodectus > Latrodectus geometricus. The sequence continues at coordinate 44,805 of JAPDSC010029246.1, read as the reverse complement.
TCTCTACATATGTACCACGTGTTATAACAGCATGTAGGGAATATCAAATAATTCAGTATTAATTTTGCAGAATTGATGCCATCTTTGCTAATGAAAAGGATTTTGCACATATTGTGTTATTAACATCATTATGTCAAAATCTTAAAGAATTTCTACATATTAGTTTAAATAAAGCATATATATATATAATTTTATATGTGATATTGGCCTTCGAAATGAAACAATAACGCTATATCACAGGTACTA
>JAPDSC010029246.1:26635-39559 GCA_026290005.1 Latrodectus geometricus | reverse complement strand
GGGGGGGTGTCATGATAAAGGGTTAAGATGCAGAGTTTTAGGAGCTTAAAGACAGATAGGTGAGTAAAAGCTTGAAATCTAGCTTTTTCCCGAAGCTTGCAATGCATTCAGCTAAGAAAAAAGGTGAGTTTTCGTAATTTAGAAGTAGGGACCAAGCAATTTAGAAGACCCAAGACCCTTGGAAGGTCTTGGTCTACCACCCCTAAAAGAATTATTTCAACTGGAGAATTTTGTGAACACGTCCCAAAACTAGGCTAAATAGCTGATTTTAATGGTCAGGAGAGAGTTTTCTCGAACGGTAATCTTACATGTCTAAACATCCAAGTTCTCGTCAGGGAAAAACATCGTTAATTTCAGATGTATTCAGTTAACGTGCAAGCTTTGATTCAATTTGATAAAATTTTCAAATATTTATCAGCTTATGTCTGTATGTATTTGCTAAAAGTGCATTGACAAATCTTCTGAGAGATGAGCTGGAAAAAATATAAAATTAGCAGCAGGAATAATCTCATATTCAATCAGTGGATAAAGTTAAAAAAGGAAATTACAAGAAATGAAGAAAAAGACAATCGTTTCTTCAGAATTAAAACGTTAAAAAGTTTCTCTGAAATCAATGCCAAAGTGCGAAGGAAATTGACAGATTGGTTTCTAATTATGATCACATATAATATAGAAATATATGAATGACTTCACATTAAGTGTACAAAAATAATAATTATCGAAATCAGCACCGGTTGCAATGATAATTCAAAGCCTAGTATCAAAATGCGTTTTTTCTAATAATTCAGTGATTGACCGTAATCATCAGAGTGAAGGACTGTATGTTCGATCCCAGCAAGCTAAACAACAGACTTTGACATTTGACATCACGTCATGGACATCTTAAGGGCTAAAAGCTGGTGTAAGGCATTAAAATATCCACTGTTTAAATTGCCTTTAGGGATGTCGTTTCCTAGATAGTTACGTGTTGCAAAGGAGGAAACACGGAAAATTCCCGAGCACCCTCACAGAGAGATGTGTCATTGCAGAAGCGCCCATATCTTGTAGTTCATCAGTGGCTAGGATCGAACCCAAAATCTTATGCTTGGAAAAACGCTGTTCTGTCACTAAGTCTGGTGAGCCCTTGAACAATGAATTTTTTTAGTTTCTGTATGCTTATCTGTAGGGGTGAGTGCTAAGGAATCTCCCGAGATTTCTAATTTACGACATGCTAATGAGGCACATACAAATAAAAAATCTTATAAACACGCTACTACATGATAGATATTAAAAGACTTACTTATAGCCTTCAGCTCTTACAAAACAGAGATGTCTAATTCTAATTTTCTAATTTTTGAACTATTTGCATTGCTTTAATTAGAATTAAAAATATAAAAGAAAGTCCCCCATTAGTTTGGGTGACAGATGACGACATAAGATAAATAAAATTATTTTAAATATAATATAATATATTGCACTCAATTTTGAACTAACGTAACATGCCCTACTGTGTGTAGCTCTGAAGTTTGCCAGTTGAATTCATCACACCAGGGAGTCTACTTTCAAATTTACTGACATCCTAAAAGGCTGAGGCTAATTATAAGATTACACTTATACTTTTTCCGGATTCATCCTTTAAATATTTTATCATTTTATGTAAATCATAGCATTTATATGTTTGTGAATATACAGAAATTTTCCATCCATTTAAATAAATTTTCATTCGATCTGGCCATCGATGTTGAATGGAAAAAGCTACATGAAACGGAGTAAAATTTGAATCAAGATGTTGGTCTTTGTTGTAAAATTTATGTGTACAACACTCCGGAACTTTGTTCGTCTCAAGAACTAGGCATATGTTTCTTTTGTGCCTTTCAAAACTGTCCTTTAAGAACATAGACACAAAGAAAATATGCATATCATAGCTGCCATTGTATTTTGTATTCCCATAGTGCTATTTTAAAAAAAAAGCAAAATTTTTAGTTTTTAGACCGACTAGTTATAAATAAGACTAATTTTAATCACGATATATTCTTTATTTATATTTTTTCTATCCAAAAATCCACGTAGACATTTTCTCCTTCCTAACATAATTATCTTATTCATTTTACAGTAGAGATAGTGATGAAAATTAATTTTTGATATTCATCTAATAAAATCGTTTGAATTTCAAAAGCAATTAATGTATTTTTTTTTTTTTTTTTTTTTTTTTTTTTTATCTGAAAGACATCTTCTTTCATCACAAATCAAACAAAAACAATTCCTTCAAGGTTACTGATTTTGCATAATAGAAGAGGGGGGGGGGTGAGATATCTTCACGTTCCGCTCGAATAATCATTTCTAAGGATTTAAACTCACACGTTAAAAAAAAAAAAGAATTACCACGTTCTAAGAAAACGAAATTAAAGTTCTGTAAATTTTCACTTCTTGAACTGATATGAACTTCTATAATATCATTTATACGATTTGATGACGTCACGGAAGGAAAAAAATTATCTTCTTTAAAATTAATTCTATTGTGTTAAGAAGGAGCAGAAGAGAAAAGTGTATTTCTGTTTGTTTTTCACATGGGTATATTTTTCTCTCGTTCTTTTCAAAAGTGCTTGAATTTAATTTTATTTATATTTTTTTTAAATACAAACTTTATGGGTTTATAGAAATCTATTCGTTTTAATGAAATTTCGTTGCAACGGAATTTTAACTAATGATAATTTTTCTAGCTGTTTAGAAAACGTACTCTGTACAGAAGTTTTTAATAAAGATAACTTTATTTTAACAAGCTTTGGGTGCACATTTATTTGAATAATTTTTTACACTTGGGGCACATTTAATTTTTTGGGGTATAGAGTAATTTGTGAGAACTGCATATCTTATTCAAGAATTCATTTATTTCCTGATATATTAATATATGTTTGATATTGGGATAACTTTAACTATTTAGTATTGCAAATAAAAAGAAAATTTTAGAAACAAACAAATTCATGTTATAATAAAAAGCAAATTTTATAATTTTGAGGGGGGAGTATGGTGGACACAAATTACTTTGAAATAAACAAGAATGAACATGTTAAATATTGTCTCATTTCAACAACGTCATGTGCAACTTTGGCCAAATGAATGCATGACGTTCTGATACGTCGAATGCGGTCAAAGGGTTAATTTATTCCATCTTAAAAAAAAAATTCAATATTAAATTATGATATACACTCTTATTTACATTTAAAATACTTATGACTAACGAGAGAGACTCGCGAGCTTTCATGGTGAGTAATTTCCTAATGAAAAATGTCTAATTTTCGGGAAAATTAGTGAGGGGTGGTGTCAGTTGATTTCATGTGGTGCTTCCTGTTTAAACTAAATGACAGATAACTTATTGCCTTAATGCTGTGGGGAAGTAATGCAACAATTTTGATGTTGAAATAACGACAATGTGTCATTTGTGATAGATAAAGTGGAAAGTTTTTCTAAGAATATTGTGTTTCTTATTGATTCTCAAATTACTATTTTATCTCTTACATTTTATTTTATCATTTACTATTTATTACTATTTTATTACTTTGCGGTATTTTGTGCTACAAAATGAAGTCACAGATAAAATCATCTAAAAAAATCGAATAAGGTGTTTGAAAATTCGCTTTAGTTAGAAAGCTGTTGAATATTGAAAACAGACTTCTTTCGTCTGCGTTCTTCAATGCATTTCCGATCAGTTTCATATTGCGAAAATAGAAAACACGTTCGCTGCACTGGACGAAAACAATAAATTTCCAAATAAAAAAATACAGCTATTTCCTTCAAGATATAAGTAAACGAGGGAATTTTAAAAGGAAGGAGTTATCATGCCATAAATAATTTTTTCTTTGCATCAATCGATTATGCATAGAATTTTAAAAAGGGGTCAGAACATCCAGGATTTCATTCTTGAAGCGGGAAGAGTTCCGGAACGGTGTTATACCGCTTAATTAATTACATCAAAACATAAGCAATTTTACATGAAGTTCATTTTGTTGTAAGTTTAATTGCAATATTTTGAAATGAAATATTGTTTTTATTTTAATTTAGCCAAAGAACCGACATTTTGATACATTATTATTTATTTTACTTTCCCTACTATCGTTTCCAATTCAACCCCTAACAAAAACTGAAAATTTAACCCCTAATTAAAATAAATAGTAAACGGATTTTACTGACATCAATAAATTTTATGTAATGGACTGAACAAAACTGGAATATAAAATAATTGCCGTTTAATTCAAGTAAGAAATTGTAAATTATATACAAACATTTTTAAAAAACCTTTAATCTATTCTAAGGAGTTTATCGAAATTAAAATAAAACAGAAATACTTTTAAATGAGAAATATGTAATTCTTCTATAAACATTTATCTTATTAAAAAAATAATACAACTACTATACAAAAATATATTAGAAAAATTTACAAAAGTGAAAAATGCTTGCATTTCAGAAATTTAAAATATACCTGAACGAATTTTAAAAGAGAGAGTAAACTCCCTGGAGGCACAAATCAATATAAATTGGTCTGTGTTTCCTGTGAAGGGTGTGAGGTGTGATTGATTGTATTCAGAAAGCTTGAAAGGGAAGTTTCTTCCTCCTCGTACTGAAAGACATATTCAGCTGGCCAGTGTGGCCGAGGGGCATTTCGGAGAGGGTCTCTTCTACGGATACAGAGTGGCACCAGACATTGTGGCTCCTACAAAACCCTCTTTTACCAAGTAAAAGCGCCTCTTTCTTGGATGTTACAATAGTCCACAATGGATCCATCAAGTTCTTACAATTCGCAAAGGTGTGGAGCCTTTTTTTTGAGCTACAAAGCATTAAATGCGATTGCATGACAATTCGCATTCCATATTCATTTAAAAATTTAAAATAAAAAAGTAAGTTGGTAATAAAAATATTGAAAAAAATTGTAAATTTAAAAAAAAAAAAAAAACAAAAAAAAAAAAAAAACATACTTTTTTTTTTTAGGGTTTATGATAGTGTAAGAACACATTCCCTGAGCAAAAAAATTTCTAAGAAATGCTATGAGCTTAAACCTTTGCTTTTGGAAGAAAAATAATAAAATGAATAAATCTCTTATATAATTACTTATTACATTATTAAGCACTTTCTTGTTAATTTCTATTACTTTTATTGTTATTATTATTCTCTCTGAATGTTGCTTTTTTTTTATTTTATTTTTTTTTAAATATTAAGTTTTTAAATATGTACTAGAAACTGGCTAGTTCAAAGCTGTATAGAGATAAGACTAAAATGTATTGTGTTCCTGTGTTTTAATTATCTATAATCCTATGGTTACGTCTAAATATTTAAATTTAATAATATTCATCAAGAGTTTTTGATATCGAATATGATACAAAAAGTGATCTATCAATGTTTTCAAATAATTTGTTAAAGTTTAACACTTTGCCAGTGCATATTCTTGTTAGATTTTTTTAATTATATATATCAGGGGTGGCCAAACTTTTGGAAACCGGGGTCTACTCCACATTTAAAAAAAATCGAAGGTGGTCTACCAATGGCAGAGCTAAATTAAAGTACATATTTATTTTCCGTAACAAGAAAATATGGTAATTTATGTAATTTTTCTCAAAAAATTTTAATATTAATATTTACAAAATAAAAATTTACTGCCGAAAATATTCAAAGTATTCATATATCAAAAACTGACCATACTCTTCACTTCGTTTAGTTGAAATTTGGCACTGTATATCTGAGACAAGTTTATGATATTGTGGCTGGTACAAGCTTATTGCAATGCATAAACATGAAATTAAATGTTCATCTGTTAAATGCGACCAATGTTTGTTTTTTGTTCATGGCTGAAAAAGCAGATTTGCAAAGATACCTCGATCCAAGGTATGATTTCAAATACAAAATCAATTTATAAATATTTGGAAACATTTCCTCAGAAATTATTGTCCAAAAATCAGTATCGCTAAATGTACTCTGGATCTAAGAAATACATCGCATCTTAATTTAATAATTTCTTCCTCGACCGTGACTGATGTGATATCTATTAAACGTCCTATTTTTTCAGATACTCCATCAATGCTGACATTTTCATTAAATGGAAATATCATAAAATTGAGTATTTCTTTCAACCTAAATAAGTCGGCGAATCTTCTTTCAAATTCTTCAAACAAAACATCTAAATGTTAAGCGAAATCTTCGAAGTCTCGATTTGGATTATGGATGCACTCTTCCTCCATGTTTTTGAAGTTTCTCAATTCATGTTTTCTTAATTGAGATGCATACCTTTCGATAGTTTCTTTGAATATCTTAATCGCGCTCATCATGTCCGTTTTTAGGTATTAAATCGTAAGCCTTTAATCATAAATCTTTAAATCGTAAATCTTTGCACAGTTTGTTTTGGGTTTTAAAGAGTAGACTGTTGTAAATTTTTATTTTAAATAATTCATTAATTCTATGTCATAAGTCATAAATTAAATTGTTAATATCCGAGATCATTATAGGGATGGTCACGTGGACCACCTAAACTGTTTTTGCGGTCTACTAGTCGACCTCGGTCGAAGTCTTGGCCACCCCTGATATATATCAATATATATAAATATATAAGCCTGTGGCATTATAGCTCATATTTGGGGCAAGACATGTTATTGATGAGAAACATATGGTTTGAAGGGTGTGGTTCCTGACAGACAGCCCTGAGATTTAAAGCAGATGCCCCGGTTTGGTGGTCAGAATAACACGAACTTCCAGTGTTTAGTTCCAAAGAATTCTTAATTCTTAGTTTATTGACCCACTGAAGGGATGAAAGAATGAGCAGACCTTGTGCGTCTATATATAAACATATATTTGGAAATAGACACGGTGAGTTCGTGTTAGGCTGATAAAAAAAATCTACGGGAATATATCATAATTAATCACATTAATTCAATAATAGAAATGTGATAAGAAATATATACAATACACTGTTTGTTTGTAATTAGTTTGTCAAATATGATACGCAAATTTAATGTAGGAAAATTTTTCTTAAAAATAAGCGAAGAAACGAAATATTGGGAATATAACAATCGAAGAAAATAATGTGTAGTCAATCCTTTCTACAGAAACTAACATCCTGTAAATAATTTTCAAAGCAATAAAATTCCCGTAGATTTTTTTTAATTATGATATTCTAAATTATAAATAATTTGGCATTGGATTTAGCAACTTGAGGGAAATTTATTCGGACTTGGATGTTTAGTTTCACAATCGTGAAACAGTTAAGATTCTTAAATAACCCTGAGAGATCAGAACAAAAATTATACAACTTAAATAATTCATAGCTAAAGACTGCCTTCTTCATAAATCCAAAATTACTAGGTCAAAAACAAATGTAGGTATAAACACAATTATATTACTTAATGGCCTTTACTGCTTAATTAAAATACAGACCAAAATTCGTCATATTTTTAATTATTGACAAAAAATATCTTCTTTCAATTTTTTTAAAAAAATTTTTGCACAAAGATTTATTTGTAGGAATTTCTGTGGTTGAAACTCATTCTTAATTAAATCATTATAATTAATGGCAATACTATTTTCTGTCTTGCTGTTATAAATTATTTTCCTCATTTAAATTAATTGTTTTAGTCTTGTTGCAAAACAAGAACAGATTCCAATGTAAGTTAATTATTAAATAAATCACAGAGATTCTGATATTCTGTTAAATTTAATTCTTATGAATTAATTTTTGCCCATTGATTGATTGATTTATACTGAGACTTTTAGAAACAATTTTTGTCCATATTTATCAATAGAATTCATCAATAGAACCGTTTTTGACTGTTGCCACAATAGGTTGTAACAAATGTATAAATTTATAAATTGAATTTGAAATGAATTTATATCAAACTTAGAAGAAAAATGCTGGCACTTATAAATGAAATATTTTTAGATTTATATTAATAATTTTGAGTACAAATATATTAATATAAATTTAGGAATGAAAATTGATTTATATAAAATTGAATAAATAGTGCACTTAATTTTTTAATGCTTGTTCACTAATAGTTAATAAAAATATCGTTTTCTTTTTTTTATCATTTGTTATTTGATAGCTATAATATTTTGTCTTTTATTAAAATTTTGTTTGACATTTGTAAAATGTATTTCTTATTTCTGATGTTTTGGGTCCATCTGAAAGAATATAAGATTTACTGAAATAATAGAAAAAACGTTCTCTTCAGTTGTTACAAATATTTCTTGCCATGGACAAATATGTATGTGTTTAATTTTGTCCTAATTTAAACGACAAAATACAAGGGCAGACATGCAAGTTACAAAATATTCTTAATAAACTGTAAATCTGAATATAAGCAGTAATAAAAAATAACTGGTATTGGATTCTATACCCGATCCAACTGTAAATCCGTTCTGCTAATGGCGGCTGGAGCAAATAAAAAAGTTGAGGTTGCAGTTTCTATTGAAATAAAAGGATACCTCGGATTGTGGGAGGCCAAATTTGGGAACCCATTGCTTGATCCCTGCCTTTGAATTATGAGTGCCAAAGGATGTGACATCATTACCCTTTCGTGATGATGACGTCACATCCCTTGGTCCTTCACTGTTATAAGATGCCATCAGTTCTGACCCTTGTAGTGTCGAATGTTGACTTCATTCTGGTGGCCAGACATTGGAAATAAAAAATAAATAATAAAAATTAGGTTTTGTAATAAATTGTAAAAGCATCTCTATGATGAATTATTTTCTATTTTATCACAAGAAAACCATTGATTCCAAAATAAATGCTTTCATTTTACATTTCCTCCTTAATTAGCACGGTAGGCCCCTAAGCTTGGACAGATTTCGCCCCTATATAGAATCAATGGTTCTCTAATTTCTTGTGTTCCTAAATCTATAATTTTATGTGGCAACAGGGGTTTTATATTTGCCTATTAGTACTAAAAATCATCATTTTCAGTCATGCCAAACAATCTGCTATTGATAAAGATAAATAAATTAAGTCTAAAATAAATATATTATATATAGTTTTTCCTAAATGAAATAAAATAATTTTCTTAATGAAATAAATAATTAGCAATTTTATTTATTTTTGATTTCCATTTGGTTCTTTTTAAGAAGCTTGGGTAAATATTCTGGAAAAAAATACATTATATTATTAATTTTTTATTATTAAACATTATTAGTTTTTAATTTAATAAATATCACTTGAAATTTTCCAGGAGTTAAAGCATTAGTAATATGTCACAGTAAATTACTTTTAAGTTATTATGAATAATCCGTAATACCATTTATTGTCTTATTTTAACTTAATCATCTTCTTTTCTTTAGAAAATACGAAGATAATTTATTTAGAACGATTTTCAATATTTAGGAGCATTAATTCTTAGAAATATTTTTGAATCAATTTCTAATAACTGTTTATAAACACGTGCCTGTCAAAAATTAGTTTATGTATATTTTCAGAGGATGTATAAATTATAGTGTTTTATTTAATAAGTAATTTGGTTCATTTTTATTTATTATACTTAAATAAAAAGTAATAACTTTTCTACTCAGATGATATTCATTTTGCTATCTTCTGATAAATAATAAATCAATCCAATATGTCAGTTTGATATCTGCTTAAAATCTAAAAGATTCCATATAAATTCTTTTAGATATTTTATTTAAACATAAATCTTTAATACCCAGATTAAAATATTTAGTTTATTGAGAACTTATTACATAAGCTCAAAATTTATTACATTCATAAAAGATTTAAGAAGCTAAAAATGAGAAATGATATAATTAGTATTTCTTCAAACCCCTCTCTTTTTGTGCAGATGAGTTTAATTGATTTACAAAAAGTAATTGATTTTCTTTTAGAAAGACTTATAAGTCAACTTTGTCATTAAAATTAGTTACTGATTTAATCCATTATATTCAACCGGAAAACATCGATCAAAACCATACAGTTTCCATTACTTATCAGTGCAACTGCTAAATTATTGACTTGAGTATGTAGTGTAAGACATATGGGGACTAACAAAGTTCTACATGATTTGTTTTTAGCAATACTTAAAGTTAACTTTGTCAATAGAATTAGTTACGAATCGAATCCATTGCATTGAACAGGAAAACATCTATCAAAATCGTACATTTTCGTTACATATCAGTGCTAAATGATTGATGTGAGCATATAATGTAAGCCACATGGTGTTAATGGCATTTCAAACATTTCTAGAAAAGACGAATCTCATAATGCCTAAATGTTCGAAAACAAGTTTATATTCTCTCCTTTCTTCCATCTTATTCAGAAATGGCGAAAATAAAATGGATTGATGATAAAATAAGCGATGTAATTAAAATATGATTACATCGCTTATAGAACAGAAAACTTTTTATTAATTAATACATGAAATGTTTTTGAAGTATAGTCACTATATTTGTATAATATTATTTTATTCAATATTAATCAATAAAAAGAATTTTATATCATTAAATTTAAAAAAAAAATTTTTTTTATTTTTTTTAAGGGTACGGAATAATTATCGTGGTTTAAATGATTTCCTTTTCCCTGAGACATCTTTAAGTATAGTATTCGATTTGGCTGATATTTGCCAAAATAATTGGTAAGATCGCCAAAATAAGAATATTTAACTGTTGGGAAGATAATTTGTCTTTACTGAAAAGAAAGTGGAATTCACATTGTATAAAATCCATTTGCAAAAAAAAAAAAAAAAAAAAAAAAAAAAAAAAAAAAAAGAGGAAGAAGAAGAAGAAGGGGAAAAAATTTATTTTAAAAGGATTAATAATCTCATAGCTTTTGCCATTTTAAGAATAAAAGGAAACTTCACAACAATCATATTTTCAAGTTTTCAGACTCAAAAATAATTAAGTTAGGTGCCTTTAAAAAACATAAATCACAAAATATATTAACCCTTCTTTGCATAATGGTGGAAATTTCCATCATAACCTATAATGCCCAAAAATTATATAAAAGAACAAGTTCACTTTAAGTTGATCGTGTTTGGATACCTTTTTAATGTCCATTGCATAAAAAGAAACATAGCTGTCAAAATTAAACATGTGTCATTATCAGTGAAACGAGCTTAAAGCTGTCTCATTCCGCTGTTTGTTGTAGTTGCAATAAACGTATGATTTCGTTTATAATTTTGTTTTATTATATTAGAGTTTCTATTGCTAAAAAATTGAAAATGAGTGGAAGAAAGGTTTGTAACACGTGTTTCTGTTATTTTCCTCTTTTATTTCTATTTAGTACTAAGCTAGTGATCTAACTTTGGATGATGGTGGAAATTTTTAGCATATTGTTTTTTGCTAAATTTATACTATAAATATATACTAAGATTTTATTTAACTATTTTTCCTTTAATTTTGAATATGAATTATATCAACTTGATTTATTTCACCAATAAAGAAAAAAATCATGAAAAGAAGGGTTAAATTTCAATATACTTTAAATTTTTAATCAGTTAACGCACTTTAGATATCTCAACATAAAAATGCTTGAGGTATAAATTTTAGTTTTTATCAGTTTTTACTTAGATATAAAATTCATTTAGCAAACTTTTAAGGGCATAAAACCGTAATTAGGGTAATTTAGGGATAACAGACACATAATTCATTCTATCAATCAGGCTGGGTCACTCTTGAAGGAGGGGATGAGAAGTCTGAGTTCGAAATATTCCAAAATTTATTTTTCTTAACATGATGCCAAATTTTAGCCACAACTTTCTGTAATATCTGTGGTTATAATAATCCGTATCTTTCAACCACGATAATTATACAGTACCCTTCGACAACGTAACCAATAAAAAGAATTTTAATTGAAGTTAATAAAAAATCGTGTTTTTATTCATGTGTATATCTTCTCATGCGCACTAAATAATTCTTTTCTCCCCCCCCCTTTTCCTTTTTCTTTCTTTAATTCCATGACTTTTATTTTAGGTTTACTTGAAAGGAAACCAGAAATTTTTATTTGAGGACGAAAAACAATTGAACAAAAGCTGACATTTTTTTTTGGAAAGAAGTAAATGGATCTTTTGTTTTTGTTTTCAGAACAATTGCATTGAAGAAAATATCTGTAGGATCATACGGGGAAGTCTGAACTTGTATTTTAAGGTTCAGTGAACGTCGCATTCATTTAAAAAAAATTGCTTGAAGAAAATTACAAATGGAACATTCTTTTAGGAAAATAAACAAAAAAACTGGCATCAAAGTTATGTTTGTACGATTGTTTACATCTCGCTTTTAATCAACCAATCAAATTCACCAAAAAATTTATATATTGTAAATATCAATAATTTTGCTTAGATGTTGCCATCTTCTATTTCACGAATATTCTTTCCGTGGAAATAAAAATAATTTTTACAGAAGGCTTGTGTAATTATTAGTTGAATTTAAGTATATTTTTTTAAAATTATTTTATGTTTTTCTAGTTCACATAAGAGCATAATTTCATTATTAATTCAGTCCTTCCTAGCTAGCAGCGGTATTGACCTAAATAATTAAAAGTGTTTATTTCATCCTATATTTAATAATATACTATCAATTTGATAGCATTATTGTCGGACAAAAATTAAATTTTAAAACAATGGTTAAATTTCACACCTGGAAAAATGATAGTATGAAAAATGATATTTAATTTATGTTGTTATTGAATCAGCATGCTTCCCAGAACCTCGCCCTAAGTTGGAGCCTACCATTTAGTTGCTAGCAGACGGGTGGGAGTTTTCGTAATTCAATAAGTGGGACCATGCAGAAGACCCTTCATTACTTGACCTACAACCCCAGAGATATCATTTTATTCGGAAGACATTGCAACCATGACCTAATGAACTTTTATCTTTAGTGTACACGATGGATATTTGGTTGAGTCGGGATTCGAACTTACTTCTTCGATTATGAGAACGATGCCCTAATCAAATATGTCACCACAGCCTTTATTTAATTTATGTA
>JAPDSC010029246.1:0-26235 GCA_026290005.1 Latrodectus geometricus | reverse complement strand
TTCTTAAAAAAACGAGATTTCTTTAAGAAACTCGTTCGAAAGGAAAATTTTATAAATTCTTTTATCTTAGTTTTACAATATTTATCATTTGTTTGATTGAGGGGATTTTTATATATCGAAATCTCCCTATATGTGTAAAAGTACATAATGACATTTCAAATAAATAAGTTTTCAGAGAAGAGAAGGGGCATCACGAACTTTGGAACACCCCTCACCAAGGTCCATGAAAGGGTTTCAGATTCTTTCCAGCACTTAATTAAATGAAAATAAATTGCTAAGTTTATTAGCAGACGAGGCGATTAATTAACTTACGTGTACGAGCCTCATTAACTTCTTCACTTCATTACATCTTTCAAACCACCCTGATTAGCAGCAAATTCGACAAATTTATAAAAATAGCGCTGAAGCATTAAGCGTAATTTAATTGCAAACGACTTTTAGAGTAAGAACAATTTGTACCGAAAGGGATAAAGTGTTAAATCAATTATGTAATATCTTCTGTAATGTTACTAAAACTGAAACAAGTAATTATACATTTCAATCTTATGTTAAACATGTTTACTAGATACTTACTGTTAAGGTTACTAGGTTACTGAGAGATTTATTTGTTTTTTTTTATTGGTAAGTACCATTTACCAAAAGCCTCTGTTTACAGTTATTTGATTCTAATTTGTAATTTATTCATAAAAAAATAATAAAAAAACTCACCATCTGCATCTAGTAATTCACAACAAGTAATGAATTTAAACCAAAAAATACGTGTTTTAAAATAATATGATTTTCGAACTTTTATTTAGTTCATAATATAGCAAATTTGACTCAAAGAAGTAGTCAAAGAGTACGCATAATGTTTCTTTAGCCTCTGCCAGTTAAACCAAAACCTAACTAAAACCTAAAATTTGTCATGGCTGTGCTCAATAGCTGAAATAGGATCTTGTTTATGCATATTTTTTTTTTTTAAATATTATGACGCATCGTTAATTGTGTTCGTTTATTTGATTTCTTAAAAAAGACTTTTTGGAAAAGCAATTTAAAACCGTTCATTACCTATAGAAAGCTTATAAAAAATAACAAAATTTCTTTTTAAAAATTCTATGAGAATTTAATTTAGCATGATAGAAAATATATAAAAATATTAATATATAATCAATACTTAAAAACATTTTATTCTTTTAAGTATAATTTTTAAAACTACTCTACTAAAATAAATAAAAAAAATGCTTAATAACCAAATAACGTGTTTGTTTCCAAATAATTGACCTAATCGCTAGATGCTATTAATAAATATGAACCAATTTGAGAGTGAATAGATATTGAAACAATCAGATTTGTTTTCTTTATACATAATTATACACAATCTACTCTATTTTTTACACATAATTTTATATATATCAAAAATAATGTATATTTTATCAAATAACTTGTATAAAATAAATATATTGTATTATTCTGCTCAATTTCATTAATTAAATATGCACTTTTTCCCAAACAAAAATATTTTCGTCAGCTTTTGACTTGTATTTCATTGTTCAAACGCCAAAGTACAAAAAAAAAAAAAAAAAAAAAATTAAAAAAAAAGAAGAACGAAAAGAGAGAAAAACTACATGTTTATAAGTAGCAAAATAAAAATTTAAAATAAAATTTTTAAAAAAGTGAGACTTTCCGATGTGATTTAATTTATTGCTGTAAAAATATCTAAAAATGAAATAAGACAAAAGAGCTTAATTTTTTTTTTTTAAATGGGATTTGTTGAAAGAAACAAATCTATATTCTATTTAGTTTTTGATTTTGTGCAGCAAATGGAGTGAGAAAATAGCAAAGAATAAAACCATGGAAATTCGTGTTTTTCTCGAATTTTGTCTTTTTTTTTTTTTTTTTTTATTTATTATTATTATTTTTTTAAATAAAACTGGAATGGGCATGATTTTAATTTCTCTTTAAAATAGTGTGTGATTTGAAAATAAATAGGATTTAAAAAGAATATTGAGATGGTGTGTAAAAATATTACCAGAAGCTCGAGTTAGAATAACAGCAATTTACTTTTAATCTTTTCATAAAATAATTTAGATGAGAATTACTCGATACTATTAAAAAGGAAAAATTAAAGCAGAATTTTCATAAGGTTTTTAATGTATTTTTGTTTAATATTTGACATGCTCATTATTTGGAGTTAAATTTCTGAGAACATAGTCTCGAAGAAAGCAAGCTCGAAAATAATTAAATAATAGAAGATACGCAACGATAGTTGCTTTATTTATTTGTTGCTTGTACACATATATGTAATTAAGCTAATTATACACAAGTAAAAGTTATTTTAGTGAATAATATTAGGTTGGGGAAAAAGAAATCCATTATTTTTACGTGAACTTTTTGTAACTTCTTTCAGATTCGCTTTGTAAAAAGATTTAAAACAGTTTTCATGTAGATTTTTAGGTCTTGTGCGAAGCTGCGACTGCTGACATGCTGTCAAGTTTGATCATTTTTGATATTTTATAGACATTCTCGACGATGTTGTATCTATGCGAGGTGCATCTTTAGCATCCAAATACCCAAACGGAATCGACGAAACCAAAATTGTGCGTAACTGGTTGTTACATTCATATATAGGACGATAAACACCTTTCACAATCTTAGACACCCGGCTATCTTTTTCGCCGTTACATGAGAAAAACGAAAATGTATCGAATTTTCTGTTTGTTGTCTTCCATTTTTAAAACCTTGTACTCGTAACTGAAAGAATCAAACAAAAAACCGCAAGAGAATATTTTAGTGTCAAATGTCACCTTTCCAATGAGCATAAATTTGAAATTGTTTGATAGATACCTCATGAGATAGCGATCACTACAGACGTCTACTGAAAAAATAATGGATAACTTTTTCCCCAACTAATATAAACATTTCATTGCGTTCTTTTCAAATACCTATTTATGTTCAATTAGAACGAATGAATAGTTATTAATTATTATGACAAAAAAGATGGCATAAAGTTTCAATAGTTTATATTGTAATTCATTTTTTAGATGTTTTAAAATTTGTATGTTTTCATGACATTTAAATGAGAATATTTAAATTTATTATGAATGTAGAATAATACTTAGAAATATTTGCTAGCTTTTACATAGCATTATTTCTTTAATTAAACAAATTAATTCCATCAGAATGGAATTATTTCATTTTAGAACATATCATGACGAAACATGTTGATTCTTTTCTTTAAAAGAAATTTACTTTTTTTTCTAGATTTAAAACAATTTTTATTGATCATCGATAGAGTTTTAATTTATATAAAAATTTATTTTCAAAGAAATACGATTGGAATGAAACAATATCGGCTTACCCTAAAAGTTTTTTATTGAAATATTCAACAGAACACAGCGCAACACAAGAAAAAGCAGCTACAAAATATACAAAAAAGAACAGAACACAATTTTTTACAATAAATTCGAAAACAATATTAAAGCAGCTCAATTCAAGGCAGCTGGCGTTCGACTTTTTGTTTTCTGTTATCATTGCCATTCGATGATTACTAACTACTTGATGCCATTCTGAGTCTGATAAAATAATTCTGTTACATAATTATTTACTTTTTTATATGTTAACGAATTATATCCTCTATAAAGTAGAAGAGAATTCATGTTAATAAATTCCTCAGAAAAGTTTTGAATTTCGAATTCTTTTTGTTTTTAATTTCCATTAATTCGAACAATCAAAAGTAAAAAGTCATTTAGATGAAAAGTGTGAGAACAACAAACATTAGGAGCCAAAAAGAACTTATGAAAACTAACATTGTTCCTTTCATAATAATGCAGGCGAACATGTCATTCTATTTATTTGAACATCTGTTTCCGTTACCTGCTAGAACAAATGCAAATATTTATGATTACCCTCGTTAGAGATTATCAATATCAATATCTTTACTAATTCGTTTACTTCCAACGTAAATTAAAATATTCTTATTTGGATTTTTAGAGAGTTCTTATGAGCTTTTATATTTTTGATTTTATAGTGAGAAATTACGAGATTAGATTTTTAGATCAAATTCAGTTGATTAAAATTATCCTTTTTTTTTTTTTTTTTTTTTTTAAGGCATAAGTGTTTTTTTAGTGCTGGGCAACATTTTTTGCTAATAAAACTTCCAACATCATAATTTTTTAAAACAAGAAATAGCAGAGTTCATTTCGGGTTATTGTTTTCAAAGAGAATTAAAGGATCACATTTCATTGATATATTCAAATAATAAGAGTAAAAAACGCATTAGATGCTTTAAAATTAATTTTCAACTTTATTTCATAAATAAATTGAACCATTTTTGTGTTCAAGATACAAAATTTCATTTTTCTTTTTAATGATTATAATTTGCTTACGACTTTCATAAAGAAGCTTTATTTTAAATTTCATGCAATAATTTTAAGCAATAACTTTATAGAAATTTTAATTCAACTCCGAATTTCACTTAACAAAAATATCCAGACTGTGACAATAAAGCTCGAAATGAAATCCAAAAAAAGTGCTTTTTTTTTCAACAACATATTATAAGATTGCAGAAACTGCATACTTGTTCGCTTGAAGAAAATAATTCTTTTATGAGAATTTTTGGGAGGAAAAAAAATTTCTATAAATTTTAAGTAGCAGGTTTTATAAATAAAATAAATTAAAATAGTTTATCAGACTATTCATATAAAATAATATCTGAAAGTCTCATATTCTAACATGATCTAGCATGCCGTGCATTTCAATAGTAACACATTTTACTCTCTATAAAATTATAACGTTTATATGTATCTAATATTATGTAATAGTAAATTGTGTACCCTTAAAATGTTTGATTAAATAAATTATTAAAAGTTTTAGCAAACTGATAATTTATCATTAACATTTTAAATGAATTTCATGTAACAGATCTGCCTAAAAATTGACAATGTTAATTTCTATGATTTACAAAAATTTCCCTGCCGTACACCCCTGTCTAATGGTCAGCGTGCCTGACTGCGGATAGAGAGATCCTGGGTTCGAATCCCGGTTCGGGGATGGATGCGCTTTCTCTGTCTCCCTCTTCTTTGTCCTTTCTTAGAATGGTAGCCTAGCCTGTAAACGGGTACCTGTGGCGTATGCTGAAGAAATCGGACTCCACACTAAATTTGCGGTTCAGTTGGAAAAGTGGAGCAGCGCATCCCATATTGCCAACTTGGCTGGCACTCAACATATATATATATAATTCCTTGAAAGGGAAAGTTTAATATATTTTTTCTAAGTTATATAAAATTTTTCTGAAGTTAAATATCCTCCGTTTTTAACAAAATGAAATCAACTAATTGATTATTTTGGAATAATTTCACACAATTTTGTGGCTAAAAATAAAGCGCGTCATGATTTGATAAAAGCATGTAAAAAAATGATAAACATATATATGTATGCATTTTTTTTTTAATTTAAAAAGTAAACATAACAAATTTATAATTTGTTTTCGTAAATGCAAGCATTTGAAATATCAATAATAAACGAGAAATATTTTTTGTTTCTGAATATGTGAAATTTAAATCTAATTTTTAAATTTGTGTTAGAAATAGAATATGATGTATAAAATAATTATATATATACATAAGTCACAAATTTTCATGAAACTATACGTAAAAAGTTTAAGAGCTTAATGTAACTTAGAAATTTATGCAAAATCTTTCAAATATAAATAATTTTCTCCTAAATTAAAAAATTTCCAAGAAATTTAAGACTGATATTACTCTTTATCAATTTCAGAGAAAACATATTTTTGTGAATTCTAAATGCTTTTAAATTATTTCCTTCAAGTGTATCAAGCATTAGTGTTTAAGATTTTATTTTTTCATTTAACAAATTGTCAAATTTATTTTAACAAGGTGCCAAATTTTCACCAAAAATTATAAGCGAAATTAAATATTGGAATAAATAGGTTTATAATAGGTTTGAATAAATGGGTTTATAATAATTCGAAATTCAAAATATAAATGCAAATTTCAGCTAAAACATATTTTCCTTTAAAAATACAAATTACTAAACCAGGAATTTTCAGATGTGTATTTTTAATAACAAGAATTACTTAAGAAATTTAATTGTAACAATTGTCATATAGCATAACCTTTGCTATTTTCAACAAAAGATAATTACTATATAATTACAACTATTTTATTAAATATTTATTAAAGATTAACTATTTTAATTTTCTTAACAAAAACATATGGGAGATCCAGAAAAAAGTATTCAGATTTTTTTTTATTTATTGTTTGTTATAAAAAAAGCTGAATTTTTATGAATAGACAAACGCAATATTCTTTAAATAATTGATTTTAGACCGTATCTTAGTATACGTTAATTACTTGAGCAATGCATATTAATTTAAATGTCATACTTCAAAAACTAAATAAAATTATTAAAATTTGTCTTTAAATTAATGAAGCGATACTTAACAGAACATATAAACTGTGCCTTTCTTCATTTAGCTAAGATGGCCATTATTTAAGAGTATTTTATAGTCCAACATCGAATATAGCAGACTAAAAATCGTCATATATATTACAATATTTGATTTCATTAGTAGATTTTTATTATATTGGTCTTTTTGCGTTATATTTAAGGAAAAAGATATTTACTTTTTATGTTAATACAAAAATCAGTTATGAATGGCTTGGATTCTATTCTACACACAAATGTACAAAATGATGTTTTCTGATTTCGGTAAATTTCGCTGAATATCAAATTTCAATGTTTGATGTGCGGGTTATAAAACCATCCTACATAAATAACTTTCGAGGGAATTGTCTCTATCTAATATCTCTTATGTTAATTAAAAGAATAATATAATCCAGCTTTACATAAATAAAGGAAGAAAAAATTTTTTTTAAAGTAGAAATATTCACATTGTCTACCCATTCTTCGGAATAAAAGGTTCAGGGTACAAAATCTCGGGGAGTTCACAATAGCGGTTTTAAAGTCAGTGATTGGGCGTGTTTACAATGAACAATTCACTCATTCTGTAGTGAACAATGTGTTAAATCGGGAAGATGGATGTTGTGGTATCGTCTGTCAACTTCAAAAGTGGAACCAATCCCCTCCTTTTCTCTCACACAGAACATGCTTCAATTTTTATTATTTGTCCCCTTGGGTTACCTTAATTTGTCGAGATATTTAAAAAATGTCTTTTAACTGTGCTCGGGGGAATGTCAAAAAAGTTACCACGTGTCTTACAACAAGCAAACGATATTTTAAAACCGTTCTCAATGCTATTTCTTTGACATGATTTTATACGCCCACTGGATTTCTATTACAATCGCCAATTTTTTTTTTTCATTTTCCCATTTTCTTTGCAAGAAGCAATAATAATAATATTTTTTAAATAATTTAAATTTTTCTATTAATTTTACTTTTTATATATATATATTAAGTAAAATGTATTAAAAAGGTCAGGAAAAACAATGTTATATAATATAAATATAAATAAGGAAAAGGCATAGGGACCACGTCTTCATCAGGAGGGAGATAGATGGTCAACTATGCAAAGAAGACAACTTTTTCTGACTAACACGAAAGACAAAGGTCTAAAAATATTCATGTTATTCTCCTGACAAGTGTCTCTATAACAGGGGTGGCTAAGAAGTCGATCGCGAAGACATTTTAGGTAGAATTGATTTGGTATTTGAAATCATACTTTGGATCGAGGTATCTTTGCGAATCTGTTTTTTCAATCATGACCAAAAAACAAGCATTCAACAGATGAACATTTAATTTCGTGTTTATGCATTGCAATAAGCTCGTACCAGCCACAATAGGATAAACTTGTCGCAGATATACAGTGCCAAATTTCAACTAAACGAAGTGAATAGGATGGTCAGTAATTGATATATGAATACTTTGATTATTTTCGGCAGTAAATTTTTATTTTGTAAATATTAATATTAAGTTAATTTAGAAAAATTACATAATTTACCATTTTTTCTTGTTACCGAAAATAAATATGTTTGTTAATTTAGCTCTGTCATTGGTAGACCGCCTTCGATTTTTTAAATGTGGAGTAGACCCCGGATCCCAAAAGTTTGACCACCCCTGCTCTATAAGAAGAAAATACAACTACATCAAAATTGAAATAAATGGAATCAAAGTAATACAATGAAAAATAAGCAAAACAATGAGAAAAATATATCAAATACAGAAGAATATTGTTGCCAAAAGAAATGAGAAAAAATTTCTTTACAAGTTAATTTAAGAAGTTAAAGTAGTTTAAATTTTTTTTATGGTAGATTAAATATTAAAGTACAGTCAAAGTGAAAGTTGGTGTTTTCAGGATTCTTATAAGAACTTCAATGCTTGCCCTTCTGTAGTTATAAAAATTACACATTACTCTTCAATCTTATAAGCGATTCCCTACTTTCTAGATATTTTAAAATAAAACCAATGGGAAAATCCTTATTTTTAAGTTGATTAATTAAGTGATAAACTTGTTTTTTGATAAATTTTAGATTATTAAAAATATGATATAGGTGTTTTAATTCATTAAGTACTACATTTCTGTAAATTTTTAAAGTCATGTTGGATTTCCAATAAATTAGTATATTAACTCTATAAATTGATTGGTTTTATCGAAAATATCTATAAAAGTAGTTGAATTTTCAATATTTATAAATAAATCTAAGAATTCACTATTATTGTAAGAAATCTTGGTTTTAATTAGGGAAAACTCTTTAGAATGAATTGATTTAGAAATATCACTAAAATCTAAATTATTGAAAATAATAAAATTGCCAATATATCTAAAAGTAAAAGGATATTGAAAAATAAAATTTATTTTAAAATAATGTAATAATAAGTTAACAATGTGCTTCAAAAGTTTAAGCCTTGTGGAATACTGCAATTTTGTATTAAAATATTTTCACCGTGATTAATATAGTTATTATATATACAAAGTATCAAATTGTTTTAGTAATCAAAATCAATCCCAATAAGTCTTTATATTCCTGATAATAAAAATACAGAACATCACTCAATTTGTCTATACTTTGTATTTATTTCTTTATATATATATATATATATATATATATATATATATATATATATATATAATGTATTTTTTCCCTTATTAAAAAAAAGATTTCTTTAAATATCACACGAAATGTATTACACCACATAATAAATTACCTTAACAATTTTTCGTAATGAAGAAAATTAGTAAAATATAAGTAAGCACACTTGTAGCCTAAACTTTTAGAAATTATTTTAAGTCAGCAAACAAATTTATCAAACTTTAACAAATAGATAAAATACTATATTTTCTAAAGGCTATACTTTCGAGCTTATAATTTTTTTTTTTAAACTATGTTTTAGGAAAAGAAACACGCATTTTAACAAGTACAATTTGAAAATAAAATAAATGATCAATATATAACTATATTATATTTATTTAACATTTTGAATTTCATTCATTAAAATTATTAATTAATAAAATTATATAAATAAGCAAAATTAAAAGCATAGAACTCAGATTAACAAAAACTTGTATTTAAACGTTAGAAGTTCGGCAAGCAGAGCTCTAATATTCTAGTCTTAGTTTAGTGGGAGTTTAGTTTAAATAGGCAAGCATAAATAGCTATATAAGGCATTTTTAATAAATATTCTAGAGTGATTATTAACTTTCCGTCTTTTTTGTTAAGATATACAGTGATTATATAGTACTCATGCGAAGTTATTTTAAGAAATTTGAAACAAATTTAATTGTAAAATCGGGATCTCATTCAAAATTTTTCAATCACTTTAAGGAGTAAATGTACCCCAATTTTAATATTTTTTATTAATAATTGCTATGTCATGTTCAAAATACCAACATTTGCATGATGCTTCATTAATAAATCTGTTGTTTGACTTCATTTCCCGTCAGAACACCAAAATCAAGTTTCAGCATCTATGGGCAATATTTGATAACACGAAGCAAATGGTTTAACAACTGAAGTTTTTCTACTTTCGCTGTGTCTTCCAGAAATTTCGATTGTTTTCCGAAGAGGACTTTACGCAGCTTGTGGTCCCATTACGGGGCCAGGAATGTAGTATTTAATATCACATAATGTTATTCTAACAGTTTTAAAATATTGTTTATTACTTTTATTAGCAAATGGTTTCGTCTTTTCAGGGGATGATTCCATAGCTAGAGGGCCGTATTTAAGTTTTATAAGAGAGGAAATGCCTAAGCAATCATCCAGATAAATATGCATGCAGAAATCACAATAAATATCTATTTTTCGTTATTCGACAGAGACTGGATTCGAACTTAGGACCTCTTAGTTCTTACATTCAACATTTAAAAAAAACCAATATTTATTCAAAGTTGAAATTGGAAAAGCCGATTGGAGAATTATTTGAGGATTAGCCTCCAATGTTCTCAACAATGTAGTCTTGACTCAGCCAGGGACTGGCGGTTGAGACTGTTTAAATAATTTAATTAACAGATGTCGCCTTCGTCACTTTGGAGAAACATTTGTTGGCATGATTGAATCCAAAATATATAATATTAACCAAAATATATCTGTCCATTATTATGGTCGTAACATTTCTACGATTAGCAGTAATTGTAGAAATATTTCAAATGAATACAATTTATGTTGTAAAAATTATTCAGTGTGGCCTAATGATTGAATAATGTTCTTCTAAATGGAAGGTCTCATGTTCGATTCTAGTCCTTGTTGAATAAAAAAAGGTAGATGTGTTTCTTTTTTCGATAATGACATCCATTGGATTGGGTGTTTGTGAGTTTCTGGGGTTTTCCCAGAATATGGTGACGTCTTGAGAATTTTGTGCTCAAATGGATCCTCGTCTATTTTTTATAGAAGACAATAAAATAAGTTCAAAATTTAATTTGAATGTTTAAATGGACTATTTGTATTCCTGTAAATAATATTCATTCTGTTAATCTGAATATTGGAAATTCTTTAGATTGTACCAAAATTTTGCACTACGCCTAAATAAAACCATTAACAATTCTCATTTGCTAAATTGAAATTTTGATCTATCCTACTTTACTAGTACAAATGGAGCTGCGGTGGCCTAGTTGCTTAGGGCGTCGCCATTGACGGCAGTGAGTTCGAATTCCGGCTTATCCAAAGATCCTTCGTGTTCATTAATGGCGACTGGGGCACGTAAAATATGTCTTGGTCGCAATATCCTCCATGTTACCTTTCCAAATTGATATCTCTGGGGGGGATTGGAGCCAGGCTACGGGTATCCTCTGGCTTCCTATTTCTAATATTGTTCAGAGGATTTAAAACTTCAAAAATTAATGCAACTCTACAAAATTAAAGATAATATAATAAAAAAAATGATTTTATTAAATTTGTATAAAAAATTGCAAAGCACTAATCTAAATGGGATTTTAAATTTTTACGTTACTTATATTATTCACACCAGTAAAAATAAAAATTATCACACGTCATTGTTCACTTTAAGTAACACAAATATCTTTAACTCTTTTTTTATTTTAGATATTTTAAAAATTTATGAAAATAGGTGAGGAGTAATGAGGTCTCGTTGACCTGGTTGGTCAGGGCATTTTAAGGAAAATAGTTCGAATTCCGACCCAATCGAAGATCCGTCGTATTCGATAATGGTGTTTGAGGTATGCTAAATATGTCGTGGTCGCAATGTCTTCCATGTGAAATGATACCTCTGTGGAAGGTAAGCTGAATTTGAGGCTATTCTCCTTGTGGTCTCTGATTCTAAATCTTGAAGATCCATTGTCAGGGATGATTGATGGGACACCTACTGGGTGGTTTACTATATTCATTGTAGCCAATTTTCAAAGAATTGAAACCTCAATTATGGTAAAGAGATAGCAGACATCAAATTCAATTACTCTATAATGCTATGATAGATTGATTGAATTTGGTGTAACAACAGGAAAATTGAGGAAAAGACTTGAAAGAGGAAATATTTTCAATAGGGGTACGAAATATTGAGAAATTTTATTTTTTTATTTTAACAAGGCGCCAAATTTTTGCCAAAACTTTTTGTCGAAATTTAAGACTTATAAAAGAACTGGAATAGTTAAGATAATAATAACCCATACTCTTCAATCACGATAATTATAGTCCCATTCTACAACATACTTGTCGACCAAGTAACCGATAACAATATTGTAAGAGATTTATTTCTTACAGATCTTAATTTCTAAAATGAAAAATAAATAAATTTTGTTATTATTCTGTAATACTTGGTTATGAAGTAATGCGAAAAAAATCTTACCAGAGTAATATCACTATCTA
Organism: Latrodectus geometricus; assembly: GCA_026290005.1. NCBI lineage: Eukaryota > Metazoa > Arthropoda > Arachnida > Araneae > Theridiidae > Latrodectus > Latrodectus geometricus. The sequence goes on along the minus strand of JAPDSC010029246.1, from coordinate 13,963 downwards.
GAACTTCAGAGGTGATCATTCAAAATTTATAACATCACATTTACCTTAATGCATAGTTTAAAAAAGTTATATTCTTAATTTTTATCATTAAGCATGTAAAAATAATTGAATCGTTATAAATGAATTATTCGCATATCAAATTAACTATAATATATTAGGTTGGGGAAAAAGAAATCCATTATTTTTACGTAAACTTTATGTAACTTCTTTTGGATTCGCTTTGTAAAAAGGTTTAAAACAGCTTTCATGTAGATTTTTACGTCTTGCGCGTTACGACTACTGACATGCGGTTAACTTCGATCATTTTTGATATTTTATAGACATTTTCGACGATGCTGTATCCACATGCGAGGTGCATCTCTAACATCAAAAATACCCGAACGGAATCGACGAAACAAAAATTGTACGTAACTGGTTGTTACAGTCTTATATAGGACGATAAACACCTTTCACAATTTTAGCCACCCGGCTATCTTTTTCGCCGTTACAAGAGAAAAACTAAAATGTATCGAATTTTCTGTTTGTTGTCTTCCGTTTTTAAAACCTTGTACTCGTAACTGAAGGAATCAAACAAAAGAACCGCAAGAGGATATTTTAGTGTCAAATGTCACCTTTCCAACGAGCATAAATCTGAAATTGTTTGATAGATACCTCACGAGATATCGATCACTACAGACGTCTACCGAAAAAATAATGGATTACTTTTTCTCCAACCTAATATTAATTAATACATGATAAATTAAAAAGCAGTGGAATTTACAGTTGATTTTGTTGCCAAATCAAATTATTTAAAAAAAAACATTTTCGCAATTATTATTTATAAGAAGGTGTATAGGTATTGTCAAATTGATGAATGTATTATATTTATATCGTTTGTTCTGTATTTATTAATTAGCATATTCTAACGGACATGTTTATTAACTATAAGTACAAACACAAATACAATGGAACGACGATAAAAAGTAAATGTTGCTGCTGTTGTCAAAGAAATCACGCTTTTTTTTTCTAATCGTTTCTAAATTCAAAATTGTTGCCATCTAAAAACTAAACTGGGTGGTACGACAGTCCATAGATGGATCAAGTACAATGCCCACATTACAATGCCCACACCTGTTTTCTTGACCTGCTGTGAGGCGCGAGCCCTCGCGGTGGTCAACCTGCAGCAAAACCCGCCATGTTTAGTTCCCAAGCATGCTTGAGAACTAAACTTTCACGTGTTGCCCTCTAGCTCTTACAAAATAAGTTGCACAATCAATTAATGAAAATCAGTTTTAAATATCGATAACGAGTCGCTACACATTACGCATCCTAAAATTTGAGCATTTATATTAAGCTTTATTGAAAGAGAATAAATATCTAATTAAGATAAAAAAAATTAATTGTTTACGACTTGCAAACGACTTTTTTGACAAAATACCCACTTTGTTATTTCTTCGAAGCAAATGGCACATTGATGTAAAGGGGAAAAAAGTTTAAGTTAATTAGAAAAAAAAAATAACTCATAATAACTGAAATGCGCTTTTTTATTTGTTACTAGTGCGCCAGTTTTGGTGAACCATGGCTTCCGATACAAAATGTATGCCTACTTTTCCCGGAAAAACTCCGATTAGGGAAAATACATAGGGGGGGGGGATATGTATAATGCTTTTAAGTTTTTTTAACGATATTCATTGCTTACTTTGCTTTGTTCGAAACCCCTTTAAATGAGGTCGTCTTGTGTAAATCAGACAAAACAAAACGAATGAGGTATTGAGAGCTTGAAAATACCTCTTAATGAAGAAGATATTAAATACTAAAATCGGCATCTTCAAAAAGTAAATATAATATTTTTACACTAAAATTGGGGAAAAAAAAATTCTTTATTTTATTATTGTTTTTATCTCGCATTTTGTGAAATCTAGAAAGAAGGGGAAATCCAGCGCCCTAAATATTATTTCATTATTTCCAATAGATACTCATAAATATCAATTTTATTTGGATCTGATGGGCAAATAGAAAATTGTGCAGTGTATGCGTTGAAATATGTTGGGGTGAAGAAAATTCAAGCAAGCTTTGATTTTTCTTCCAACTTAGCGCTAGTGATAAAAAAAAAAATAAATAAAAAAAATATATAAATAAATAAAAAAAAATAAATAAATAAATAGCAGTTTCTGCTTGCTGTCACGTGTCTCTTACCATAGGTTTGTGGAACATTTTTGGCGACATTTGGGGAAAATAATATTAGCCTGGGGAAAAAGTAATCCATTATTTTTTCGGTAGACGTCTGTAGTGATCGATATCTCGTGAGGTATCTATCAAACAATTTCAGATTTATGCTCGTTGGAAAGGTGACATTTGACACTAAAATATCCTCTTGCGGTTTTTTGTTTGATTCATTCAGTTACGAGTACAAGGTTTTAAAAATGGAAGACAACAAACAGAAAATTCGATACATTTTCGTTTTTCTCTTGTAACGGCGAAAAAGATAGCCGGGTGGCTAAAATTGTGAAAGGTGTTTATCGTCCTATATATGACTGTAACAACCAGTTACGTACAATTTTGGTTTCGTCGATTCCGTTTGGGTATTTGGATGCTAAAGATGCACCTCGCATGGATACAACATCGTCGAGAATGTCTATAAAATATCAAAAATGATCGAAGTTAACCGCATGTCAGCAGTCGTAACGCGCAAGACCTGAAAATCTACATGAAAGCTGTTTTAAACCTTTTTACAAAGCGAATCCAAAAGAAGTTACATAAAGTTCACGTAAAAATAATGAATTTTTTTGTCCCAACCTAATATTAACTGAAAATTCCTTCCTAATTTGATTAAAATGTCTATAAAACAAATAATAAAAAAAAATGATAGAAACATTCAAAGATGAACTTTATTTGTTGAAAGTTATGCCCAATTTTCCCATTATTAGATCAATTTATAATTTAAGTGATTATCACTTTGTTTTGTTTTAATTAAATGAAAAAATACACGAAAATTTTGAATTTAATTTATACAATCCAATTTAGATTTTTTAATCTTTTATAATAACCATAATTTTGACTCCCGTTTTCTGTATTATTTGTACCGAAATTCGAGAAATAATTGTAAATTTTAAATCTTCATACATTCTGCCTGTTGCCATAAAGCTCAAAGTCGCATTCAATCATTCACAAAGTCTTAAAGAACGCATGAATCTATTCCTTTTATAATTAAATGTGTTTTATTTAATCCAACAAACTTCCTACAATTCTTCATTCATCTTAATATAATTTAAGAAATTCTTATCTTTCGAGTGTATTTCTTCAATCAAATTAAAATGTGAAAGAGTATTTTTTTGCTGAATCAGCCAATTTTTTGCGTCATCACAATCCACAACAACGGCCAGCAAAATTTCCGTGCTTAATTTACCCATATTAAATTCATGCTATTCTTTTAAAAAAAGACATTTCCGATATATATAAATGAGGTAAAATATATTATTAAATTTAAAAAAAAACAGCAGAAATTAATAGACTAATAAGCGAAACTATAAATGCTAAATAGACTAGTACGTCAAGTTATAAAACAGTCTGTATATATATATTTTAATTTAGAAACTTTTGGCCGTTTTTGTTTTTAATTTGTGAAGCATACATTTTAGGCAAACTCAATAAATGTAAAAAAAAAAAAAAAAAAAAAAAAAAATGACACCCTTGAAGATAACTTCTACTTTTAACTGTGTTTCCACAATTCTGCTAAGAAAAGTTTGAACAGACAATTGTATCGTGTGTGTGCATAAATACTTTCTACTCCTTAAGGGGATGGTTCAACACCCCCTAGAATACATTTTTTCTAGGGGGTGTTGGCTGGTTCCTCAAAATAAAACTTGAAATGAGCTTCAGCGCAATCTATCATAGTTGTTTTAGGGTTTTCGCTCTTTTAAAAAGATCGAAGAAAGTATTGGTCCATATGAAGTTGACGAGGTGCTTATCGGTTTGCCATTGACCTCTTTTAAAATTAATTTAATTTGAATTGCGATTTGAGTCCCCCTTCTCATCAACTTGGTGATAAATGTGCCAAGCGTGGTAACCTGGACATTTTTATCCTTAATGCGCTCTTTATGGCAACCTCCAGAGGAAAGAATTTTGAAGCGCTTTTTTGCGCATGCTCATTAATTATTCTTTTAATTTAGTGTATTCTTATTGATTACTTTTATAGAATATCATAATTTTTATTAATATTTCAGTGTATTTTTTGTTACACAATTCGTAAAAAAAAAAATAAATAAAAAAAAAAAAACCATTGTTTTTCTTTTCATTTCCATAGCAAAAGTGAAAATCTTTAAAAACTCGTATATGATTTTCATAACATATAAAAATAAAACATAAGTATTTGAGAACTTTGTTTGTAAACAAAAGCTTGTTTACAAGCAAATGTTGTTTGTAAACAAAGTTTGACCCATTGACCGGGAGATCTGACAGATAACACTGAAATCATCCACACAAAGGGCCTTGAATAGTAAGTGCATTTTGTGGCATGGATGCTGTGCCCAACAGTCTGAACCAACAGATTGGTGAGCTTTACCAATCAGTTCACCAAGAAAAGAAAAGATGGTTCCTGACTCAATGGGGGCGAATTTAGAAGGAAGCATGAACCGGAGACCACTTGACAGCTTCGGGGTAAGATGATCATTAACCCCCTAAACGGCTCCCCAGCAACCTATTTTCTGACAGCCTGTTTCCATGCAGATTTTGGTCAGTTTGCATTGCTCTTTTGAGGGTCTACAATCCCCACAGGGTATTTCTTCCAGGAACTCCATGTCAGTAAATCACATGGTTGAGGAAAAGGTCTAGTTCAAACGCTTCTGAAATCTCACACGGGAGATGTCCGTTGATGATGCATCAAGCATAGAGAGAGAATAAGCTGCTCGGAGATACTGACAAGCAATGATAATTTTATTTACTTTTAGAGTTCAGCTTTCTGTTTAATAAAAACACTATGCAGATGCATAACAAAAAGTCAGCAGTTTTGCTATTATTAATATTCATTAAATGTTCTAAAATAATTATCAATATTCAAATTAAATTAACAACATAAGATACATTGAAAATAGATTTATTGTTTTATATTTCTGGATTTAATTTCAATTCAATTTGCTTTGAATGGGGAAGGGCTTCATGAGAAAACAAAATAGCTATGTTTCTCTCCAAGTATTTCACTTTTATAATAGACAAAAAAGCTGAATTTCTTATCTGTTTCAATAGGGAGAAAAATGTAATTTATTTATTAGTTTTTCGATAACTTTTATAAAAATATCTTTGGCTTATAGATTCTATCAATGATTTTTTAGGAATGGAAAAATCTACCTGCAGAAATTAAAACAATCTTATTTGGATTGGTCAAGCATATCGACGTTGTTTCTTGATACATTTCGAAGTAAATTACAACTTTTAAAAGCAACACAAATTAATACGTAAATCATAGGAATTGTATCTTTGATCACATTCAGGAAACGGAAAGGCAGTTCAGGCATCAACTTCACATTCATTCTTTTCTAATTTTCGAAAATTATGTATGTACTATTATTCTTAATTCAATATTGGAGTTACATATATTTTGCAAAAAGTAGTTTCACATTTAAGCAATTCCTTTTTGAAATGATTTCGTCATAATTTTTGGTTTCGACATAAAACATTCAGGAAAGGAAACTATTTTATACAATATATTTTGCATTTTTGTTATTTGTGTTGGTATTCATATTTGTGTTTTCCATTAAAAATATATTAGTTTACTAACGAAAATAGCTAATTAGAAATAATAATTTCAAAAATTCCGAGAGCGTATGTTTTAGACCAAAATTTATATAACAAAGTTATTAAAAAAATAAATTCTTTATTGATTTAAATTTTTAGTAAACATTACTTAGGTACATATATAAATATATTTTAACCATGTCATTTTTTTTATTAGTATTTTACTATATAAGAAAAAACGCAAAACATTTTTTAAATGTAATTTTTATTCAATGCAAAACACATTGAATAAAAATTAATTTATGCTTTAAAAATGCAAAATGAAAGAAATTTCTTCAGAGATGTGCATTTAATATAAAATTGAGTGTATTAGTTTAACAAATATGATAAGAATACACATGTGCGTGTGTATTCTTATCTCAATAATGAGATAAAATTTGCATGTCAAAGGTTAATTCAAAAACACAATTATACTGCTCCACAGTAACAACCTCGCAAACCTTCTTCAACAAATTACACAATTTGCTACATATAAAATAAAAATGAATTAATAGTGTTATCATAAACATGCTGTGTGTTTGTGTAAAAAACTATGATTAAACGATATTATCTTCAATTAAAAACTTTTTTTAGAACTATATGAAGAATATATGTCAGTCAGTATATAATAAACAACATGAAAGCATAAAACCGTACTATTTATTTAGAAAATTATTTGAATTTAATATATATATATATATATATATATATATAAACAGAAAGTTTATATTTTCAATATATATATATACAAAAAAAAAAAAGAGAAATATTTTGGAGAATTTAGATTTTTCTTTTTGAAATTATTTCAACTTTATTTTTTTATTTTTTGCTTCTATAACAGAAGAAGAATCTCGGATTTTCATTGGCCGCGTGTATCGAGGGTCAATTATTTCTGGCAATTAGCAACCATAATATAAAAAGTTGTAAGTTTAACTTCCATTTCTTCTTTTCAGAATACATCATTCTTAGAAATCTTCTATTCTTAAATCTTTTTCTAATTTTTTTACCTTTCTGAAATTATTAATGTATTCAGCATATCTTCAAAATATTGAGACAATTTAAAAATAGTTAAAAAAAATTTTAAAAATAAATTTTAAACAAAAGGAATATTTTATTCTTGAGAGTAATCAATACTTACAAAAGGGGAGAAGATCTAGTCATAATAGAACTTGTGAAATATATTTTTAAATTTAGCTATAGACTTAACATTGCAGCTCGTTTTCAATATGGCGCGAAATGATTCCTATTAACAAATCTAAACGCAATATCTTATCATATACGGCGGACTTTAGAATCACACCTCCGTTCGTGAACCGGACAGAGTTCCGGACCGACATGAATCGCAACTTTAAAAAAAGTCTTCAAATCTACTTTAATTGTGGCTTAAATTAATTACAAATGATATAATCAAAATTTCAAAATAACATAAATTTTAAAATTCCCAGAGATTGTTCTAATGTAAGTTTCATTCTGATATAACTTCAGAGAAATTCTAATGTAAGTTTCTTTCCATTCCATACACCACTTTAAATTTTAATTAAATTTAAAATTTCAAAAATTTGAAAATTAGTTTTATTTTAAATTTTGAAATAAACAAACTTAATATCTGATCAATAATTGGATTTAAATCAAGAAAATGTAGTCTTTTATTTAAATAAAATATATTTTTCTAGTAAATGTATAAATAAATTTGTAAGAGTTAATTAGAAGTCATGAAATTTTACATGAGTTTAATACTAATTAAATTAATCTTTCTAGTAATCATTTATTAAAATTAATGATAATTAAGTAATTAATTTGTTTTCTTGAATCTGGTAGGAAACTGACGCCGCAGTAAGAACCGACTTGGCAATCTTCCAATTTGGCAATCTACAATCTTTTTTTCTACTGAATAGAACTCTCAAAAGAAGAAAAGAAAATCTTTTTATCTCTGAAACCAGATTTCTCCATAAAATCTAAGTTTTTATTAGAGGAAATTGCGCTTGATTTCTGCGGGAGGATCGTTGCCCGTGGGTAGCGTGGCCGAGCGGTCTAAGGCGCTGGTTTTAGGCACCAGTCTCACTGAGGCGTGGGTTCGAATCCCACCGCTGCCAAATGAATTCATTTTACGATAAAGCTCCTGAATTAAAGTAAATTTTTTTTCCTTCAACAAATGTAATTTTCGAGTTAAAAATTTTTTTTTTATTCTTTATTTCTATGTATGTCTTAAATCCGATGTTTATTGTCGTTAAAATAAAATAAAATGAAGCCCATTTTGTAAAATTACATATAAGCCACATTTTTTTGATTTTTATGTGTTCGAGAATACTAAACTGTGTAATGTGTGATATAATATTTAAACTTTTATAAAAAAAATAATAAAATTGAAATGTTTTATAAATTACCACCTAAATTTAATAAAATATATATATAAAAAAAAATCAAATTAAAAATATATTATTACACATGTAATTATTTTTACTAAATAATTATTTCGATTTCGAAACAAAATAGCGGTAAAAATATAATATTTTTAATTCTAAACTATTTTTAGATTGTAACTGTCATAATTTAATTTGAATGCATTAATCGCATGTGAAAATATTAGGCAATTTAATTGAATTAATATTCTGATTATATGTGGCTATAAATTAAATTTTTTAAATTTATCTTAAAGGACGTTTTTTTGTTTTCACATACATATATTTCAATTTCTTTTCTATTTGAATGACAAGTGCCTCATAGCAAAAACTTGAGTTGATTGCTATTTGAAACATTTTAAAAACAAAATAAACTTTTTACGAATATTAAATTTTAATAGAATTTTGTTAAATAAATTAATTTGTTATGTTAAAAATAATAAATCAAATAAAAAAAAATAAATATAAAATTTTCCAAGGAATTTTTTTTTCCAAGCTAGCAAATATAGAAATTTTGAAATATTTAAAAATTAGATGGTTTTGGTGGCAACATGACCTATCTATGGGTTTCTAAAATAAGTTTGGTCTGATAAAAAGAATTCACTTTTCGTTTTTAAAAATGATTTCGATTCTAAAAATGATTTTAGCACACCCTGAAGACAAAATCATTTGATAATTATTTATAAGTTGGTGCAGTCAATTTCAATGCTTGTACGCACATTCTAATATTATATTTATGACGAATATATTTTATTCGTCGCATTTTTCTTGTGAGAAAAATAAATACTCTTATGTTATATTATTATTGTATATATAACACTTGGCAAAGCCAAGTTCATCCATCAGGGGCTGAATGAATGAAGGTAGACAGAGCGCCTTCCGTTTTTTAACAGAGCTACCCCCCCCCCTACGATGGTGGAAGTACGAATTTTGTCTCACAGATGGCAGCACCATCTGGATCTTCCAATTTAGAGTTAGAAGCCAGAGAATTAAGGTTCCCAATACCCCAAGAGGTATTAATTCGGAATGGGAACATGGAGGACCACGAAATATTTTACGTGCCCCAATCGCCATCAGTGAACATGACGGATCTTCGGTTAAGACTGGATTCGAACTCACCACCTCTTGGTAACGAGAACGTCAATCTAACCAACCAGGCCCCCTCGCTTTCCGTTATGAATTTTAAACAAGAAATATTTAATCATGTGCGGCATAGAACATCATGATTAATTAAGCTGGCAGCAATAATATCATCATTGATTGATTGATTAAGTAAGGAAATGTATTCATTCTCGATACATGAGTTCAATTATATGCAATCAGAGTAGTATGAGAGTTTAACTCTAATATATGTCCCTTAGTGAATGGCTTTCATGATGGAAATATATCATTATCACGCTTGGAATGCAAAATTTCAGCAACAATGTAAATTTTAAATAGAGCCATAAAACTGCAGAAAAAGGGTTCTTGTTCGATCAGTACAATGAATACGCAATTTAGTAGAAAAGACATACGTACGCAGTTGTCAGGGACAGGACGTCATAAGCAACGTGAGCGAACGCAAAATATGTGGGGTCAGCACTGGCATTCCAAGACTGAATTAAAAAGAAGGACTGATATGCAATTAAAGACATTCACTGAAAGTGAGTTTTTTCGTGCAATATTGCTAAAAGAACAATCTGAACCACTTCATATGTGAAAGAATGTTCCGGTAAGCTAAGGGTGAGGTGTAGAGTGATCAAACTAACAAAAGAGTTTGAAATCAGCAATTGTCATTTCTTATGCATGGAAAGTCTTACGAATCATAGATACAGTTGTTACAATGGTTGATAGTGACCAATATACTAAAGTGGTTGACCAATATACTTTCTGGCAGAAGTAAAAAGTCCGAAATCAGAGAGCAAGTGACAATGCTCAGACTCTGTGCACAGTAAAAAGGCGTTAAGTGTTGCCGTTCGCTGTGTCACAAAAGTAGCCTGATCATCCTGAACACTTTGTCCTTTTGAAAGATGCCACTACTATTTTGTGTTTTGTAAGGAGCACAAAATATGGACATTCCATCAATGGAGCCATAACCTCATTGCAATTGAAAGTTGTTTCAGTGCCATAGAAAATTCCTAATGCTAGTTGCTCTGGGTCAAGACACGATTTCATCCCAGGAACATAACGAAAAGAGACAATTAAGGTGGTCTATAAATGGCATTCATGTCTCTGGTCATTTCTTTACGTACTGCTATCGAATGATCCTAATAACGTGACATGATCCGATTCGCCTATTTGAATTAATATTCATCGATTTGCTTAAAAGTGTGATATAATTTTATCACCTGCGAATATATCGATTTGATCGCTTGTAAATTTTAAATGCAAAGTTGTACAAACGTTGATTTGAAAAGGTGAATTGAATGATGATTTGAAGATAAAAATTATCTGTTATTTTTCCCATTTTACTCATGATAACAGTTGTCGTTACCTCAACTAAACGTGATTAAAAAACGTGGAAAACAATTCATTCATGTTAAAATTATCTTATTAAAAGCAAAATGTAATCGTTTAAATAAAAATTTTAAGTTTTATCTAAGTTGGAATTGATAATAAATACTTAAATTGATTAATTTTAAAAATAGAATAATGTTTTTAAAAATCGGAGACGTTTCTTTTTTTAAAAGCTATTTGGATTTATTTTAATAACGTTTTGTGAATAGCTTTTAAATATGGTGAAACATTTTTTCTACGTACATCAAACAAATAAATAAATTAAAAAATAGAATAAAAAATAATAAAAAATCTCCTATTAGAAAAATATTTCCTTATTTTCGGTTCAGTTATTTTATTAGGTTTATATGTTATAAGAACTTTTATGGTTTCAATAAAAAAAAAATTCAAATTGAAATGATAGAAAAATTTATAAATGGTCTAAAAAGTTTTTTTTTTGGTTCTTTCAAAAACACGATGAAAAAAGTATCGGATTATTGAAAATATACTGCGTACATTTTGGTTAAAATATTTTATTGGTTCATATATTGTTAAAATAAACTTTTGGTTAAAATAAAATTAAATCAATGTAATTATTAAAAAAAGCTTCCCAGATTCTGATTTCTCATAAAAAAAATAATAGCTCAAATAACTAGTAAAGGGAATCAAACTATTCTTTTGATTTCAGAAAATTCTGAGAATTCAAATTGTGCACACATAATTTTATCTCATTGCATAAATTATGACAGGATAACCGTGAGAAAAAGCAATTGATTAGTCACGAAATCCCATGTTATGTAATAATGTTCGTCCCATTCACTAAATGATATGCATAAAGTGTAAAACTGGTTTCTTCAAAAGGCATATTAGGTGCCATCTTATATTTCGTATATTTATTATAAATATTAATGTTATAACCATTTAAAAATGATAACAACTTTTTGTTATTTATATTATTACCTGCACATTTAGAATCAGTAATCATCTGCGAACATTTTCAGAAAACAATGTCTATACATTACGTTTATACATTTCGGTAAACGCAAAATTAATATATATATATATATATACATTTGAAGATTGTTTAATATTTGAAACGAACAAAGCAACTTAATAAAATTATTTAAATATAACAAAAAGATGGGAAAAAAACCAGTACATAAAGTGGAATTTACAAAATAAATTTCATAATTTGAGTCATTTAAATAATTATATCGATCAAAAGGAATAATCGAAAAAACTCATAATAAATCGATTTAAATAAAGAACCAACATGGCTAAGTTGGGTTGCCCATATTGGTACGAATCTTTTTGTTATATTTAAATATTCTTATTTAAATGCTGTATTGTATTTATATTAGCTCAAAATATTAAACGATATTTAAATATTTATATTTGTTTCAAATACTAAACAATCTTCGAATATTTATTTATTTTGAGGTAATTCTATTTATGTTGCTTTTGTGCTGAATGTATTGGCATACTTATAAATTTTTTGTGTATTTATTTATTTCATTTTATAAAATATTTCTAATTAGGCTTTGTAAATATATATATATATATATATATATATATATATATATATATATATATATATTTGTTAAAGTTTGTTAAATGACTCAGGCTATAACAGGAGTGGAAAAATCAACATCAATGAAACAAAAAGCCCTTTACACCAAAATTGAAACACAACAATGATGACATTGATTGATTGTATATAACACGCCATATGGGCTTAAATATTGATATGCCATGGCACTCTTGTTAGATAGTTAGAAGCATGATCATCGGCCTTTTTGTTAGGATAGTGCTATTAATGGAAGGTCCTGGGTTCGATTTTAGGCATGATTGAATAACAAACTTGGATGTTGAGCATGTATTTTCTCATTTCGGGAGAGTTAGTTGAAATCGCTAACCCGAGAATGCACTTTCCTTGGGAGATTTCCTGGTTTTCTCCCTGGCAACATGTAAATACGGATCATTATCAATGTTAAAAGGTGTCAAATGTTGACGTGCCTACGTGATTTTCTAAACATGACTGTCGTTAGATCCTCTGTGCAAAGTTTATAAAACATCGCTTCTCCTGTATCACTGATGGTTTCATCGATAACGCACTGATTTGAAATGCCACTTATTCTGATGACTCCAAGTAGTGATTATAATGATCTTGTTATACATTTTATGAGAGCGTTACAGGATCAATCATCTAACAAAGCAATCCATGTCGCCTCTCATACGAAAGCTGATGGTGACCAGTTGTGATTCTCCCATAACTAGCCTTAATCGAGCAGCTACCTAGGGCCGGCTAGTTGGATATCAACATCCTACATATTTTGCTCATTTGAATGCAATTTTACAAAGATTAAAAATGCTTACATTAAACACCAAATGTCACCATCTCAGTTTGTTTTGTCTACTACATCTGTATTTAGGGCATTGTAACATGCTTCTGGAGTCAAAACATTTTTTAAAAATTAATTATTATATAGTTAAATCTAGCGAAATATAAACTTGCTGCCTTTTTAATCATTTATATTGATTTTTTTGTTGATATTTTAACCATTCATAATGATGTATTTTATATCCTTATTATTAATACTTCGTTAAACTCGATTGACTTCTTGTAGTTTTATCCCTAAGCAGATATACTGTACAGCACGAGCTGAAATGAGAGGGGGGGTTGGTGCTTATTGTGAGCTTCTTATATAGGCATTTTTAATCAAAAGCGTCTTAAAATTTATTTCAGATAAGACCAATATACAGCGGTCGTGTTGGTGATCGGGAGGTGATGGTTCGATACCTAATCCAACCGAAGATCCCTAATGTTCGCTATTGGCAACTCTAGTACACATAATAGGAGACAGTTGCAATGCTTGTTAGCTAGTGTGGATTAGAAAGGATGGTGCCAGCTCAGATGTCGACCTCTTCCACAAGCTACAATATTAGTGGTTCTTTCGTTGAGAGAAATAGGTAGCCAGAAACGTACTGCAAACAATCAATTACTTCTTGGTGATGCACTTTTAGTGTTGAATAGTATAAACAGTATAAAATATGTAAGTCCTTGAAATTTATTTACATTTTATACTATATATATATGGAGTCCATATTTTAAAAAAACAAGGCGAATATATCACATCCTCAATCAAAATAATACTGTTGGAATTTTTATCATCCCGTGAAAATTTTAGTAAAAATATTATCTTATATGAGTTCTGAAACCTATAATTCGATATTACATTTTACAAGTCACACAATTTCTCTTTCTTGTTCTACAAGAAGAAAAGCTTCAAAATACAAAATGTTTTATTCTTTGGCAATGCTACTAAATCGTACATTGCAAT
>JAPDSC010029244.1:0-11742 GCA_026290005.1 Latrodectus geometricus | reverse complement strand
ATTCCACAGTAATTACTGATTCCAAGCACATTTCATTATAACAAAGCGAGTCACGTGAAAATTTTTATTATTCAATTTCTTTATCTTTTACATGCAAATTAAATGAAATTATGAAAAAGATTGTTTCCTTCTATTTATTTTTCTAATAACTTCAGAATTATTTTCAGGAGAACGGAATCTTTTAGCCAACTTGTCCGATGATTTTCTCTTGCAGTTTTTGAGAGCCAGAAAATTCGATACCAAGAAAGCTTTCCAACTGTTGAAGAAATTTTATCTCCACAAGAAACACTACAGTTCTATGTACCAAAACAACTCTCTTGACAAAGTCATGGAAGTTATGAACATGAACATGATGGGCTTTTTACCTACGAGGAATCAAGACGGTTGCGCCCTCTGGGTTTCGAGATGTGGTACAGTTATTAATATTTAAAATATTTTAATTTACTAAGTAAATTTAATTAAGGTAGTTTCTAAGATCCTTATAATCTGCATCGCCAAATTCTTAATTTTATCAACCCTATGTATAAATAACGGCTGAGATTTACTGTACGGTCACTATTAGCACGATTTTTCCATATTTTGGCGATAAACATTTTACGGCAACACCACCCATTCCGACCACCAATCGCAGATGAGGGATTCTGACCCATTCCAACCTTGCTTGTGCAAAATATCGAGATTTTTGGCGACTTTTTGAAAAAGTCGCAATAGTGACCGAACAGTAAACCTTAGCCAAATTATCTTTTAGGGAGCAAAATTGATTAGTTATCAAGTGCGTTTTTATTAATTAATCATTGATTTCTATTACGGTTAATTGATGTAGATTAAGAATATTTAATAGGTTTAGTTTGAATCAAGATTTTGTGGTATTTTTAATTAAGCTATATACCTGGGTGAAAATTGTTGAGTTTATTCAAAATTCAAGTGTTCAATTTATTTTTCATATATTTGCATCTTTTTAATACATAAGAAATATTCGCACGTGCGAGTTGGCGAAGTAGGGGACCTAAAGCGTAATTCAACCAAATATTGTGTTGCTATATTTACTAAGTCACTTAACTTTATAAATTATAAATTAGTAACCTTTTTGTGATTGCTAAAGTACGTTTCAATTCTAAAATATTTGTTTTACATACCACACTTAAAATTTTACAGATTAATTTCCTTGCAGGAATGTGGGATCCAAACGTCTGTGATTTTGAATCCGTCTTAAGGTTTGGACTGCTTTGTCACGAAAAAGCTCTTCAAAACCCTGTGACGCAAGTTTGCGGCATCGTAAGCTTAGTAGACTTCAAAGAATTTTCCATAAGTCATCTTTATCAAATCTCATTATCTGCCATAAAATGCTTTGTTTCCGCTACAATGGTAAAAACCCTTTATTTTTATCGCATATAAATCTTTAACAATTGTCATCAATACCTGTAGAAATGCTACAGGTATTGATGACAATTGAATATTGATGAATGCTATAAGTTCTCTGTTTAAAATAAAAATGAAACAAGTCTTATTTCACAAACCAAGAAACTAAAAAAAAAATCACTTTAATTGATTTCGCAAATATTTAAATTTTTGTCATGAGTTTTTCTCATTTATATTTTGAACTACTTTGATATACCCCCCCCCCCCAAATCGGAAATTTGGCTACTTTTTTCTCGCCAAGATGGATTCTCGCTAAATACAAATAATTAATAACAAAAAAAACTTTAAAAAAAAAAACTCAAAAAATGGTACACAATACAAGAAAATACTTAATTTGACAACAGCGAAAACCTAAAAGCTGAAAAATCCTAAATTGGCAACACCAAAATAAGAAACAACCCTAAAAAGTTCGTAGGGAGTGCCAGATTTGGCGCTTAATTTTTGGGGGGTATATCAAAGTTGTTCCTCATATTTCTTCACCAGTTCCAAATTAACCAAGGCGCCGACATGATATTTCTCCTAGGAACGAATCTCGAGAAAAAGCGTAATATTATGGTTTGATATTTAATTATTAAAATAAGAATTATAGAGGCTGTAAGAATGTTTTAATTAGAGTACACTGTAAAATAATATAAATCAAGGATTACTTCTCCTTTACACTGAACAGTCATTTTATCCTGGAATACAGTTCGAGCTTGAATCACATTTCACTGAAATTTAAGCTGGAAAGTACTTTTCATTTGTTATATAAATTAAATGAAGTGTCCAATTTTTTACATTTTTCAGTATTTAAGCTTTTATTTAAAATTTTGGTTTAAGAAAATAGTACTTTATTCATATTATTATGAATGAGAGTTATTACAGTAAAACCCTATGCTAGTTTGGCACGATTTCAATTTCTATGCCAAGAGTTTTCAATCCTTTTGCAATTTTAGCTTCGTATTCCAGACATAACAGCATTTTATGGAATTGTTTTACACATATCATCATTTAGATTGCTTACGCAATCAATGCTATTTAACTATGAAAGTTGCAGTTAAGCTCAATCATTTAACAGATGTTAGATGAATGACCTGTATTGTTACATTTCTAAATCCTCATATTTGTTTGTTTCACATATCGACTTAAAAACTAATAGTATTTAATGAGTGTGTAAATGTGAATATGTAAACTTGTAATTATTTATATATATAAATTAATATTTAAAATAAATTAATTTAAAATATTAATTAATTTAATAATTGGTGAAAATGCGCTTTAGGTCCCCTACGCTGCCAACTTGGCGAAAGTGTGCTGTGGGTCCCGTAATTGGCGGGTTTTCAAAAACGCTGTTGCCATGACGATAATGGAATACGATTTTTAATGGTTTTAAACTAATTGGCAACCAATGAAAATGACCGATTTTTCAAACTGAAACTAATTAACGACCAATGAAAATGCTAAAAGAAAAAACCAATTAATGAGCATGCGCGAAAAAAGCGCAAATTATTTCCTCCGGAGGTTGCCATAAAGAGCTCATTAGTTATAAAAACGTCTGGCTTACCACGCTTGGTGCATTTATCACCAAGTTGGCAGAGTAGGGGATCTAAAGCGCAGATTAACGTAATAATTAAATTAATATTGTAAATTTTTCTCATTTCATTTCAGGATTGTTTTCCAATTCGACATAAAGCAATTCACATTGTCAACACCCCGAATGTGTTTGCCATTTTATTTTCCATGATCAAACCTTTCTTGACTGCAAAGATTAGGGGTAGAGTAAGTTCAGTTAGATTTTTCAAGTTATGTTAAATAATTGAATAATAATAAACTTCGTATAAAAGTAGGGTTAGCTTTTAGTTAGAATACCTCATTAAGTTTTAGACATTTATATATGACTTTGGAGTATTGAAGATAAATTCAATACATTTTTTTTACCTAAAAACAGTATTTAATATTAAATTATATGCTTTTTATTCAGTTATTTAATATCTCGGTAATTTATAACAGATGTGCAACATTGTTAATTTGGTGGGAATCACACATTTCTTTTAGATGATTTTAGGATTTGAAATTTCAACTAAAGTATCCTTTAAAAGGGTATAGCATTGAGAGAGAGAGAGAAAAAGAAAATTGATAATTAATCATCAAAAAGAGAATTTGTTAACACAAATACATTATGCATTTACTTTATAATTAAATTAATAATCACATGTACTTCAACTTCTTCAAATTAAAATCTAAGTAATTAAACATTGAATAGATTGTTTTTGCGAATTTAATATTTAAAGAATCGTTATAGTTCTTAATGTTGAATACTTATTATCTAATTAGAGGCTCTGATGACTGTGAAATCTATATACAATTAGATTATTGTGTCTAATGTAAAATAAATTTCTCAAAATTTATATCCGATAGGTTATATGATAAAAGTTTATAAACAAGTACCACCTTGAATTTCTTTTATTGCACGCCAAAATGGGTGCTAAGATGTGAGTAACAAAATGGCCATTGCCGTTACGCTAAAACTAAACTAAGATATAGTAATTAAATGTTGCCAGTGTTACCAGAAATTAAACTTAAGCGCCAATATTTATCACCAAATTTTTTACGAAACCAAAAGGGTACCTGTTTCTATACTGAACCCGAATATTTTTATTAAAAATATCCATAACTAAACTAATAGAAACAATTTCAAATGTTTTGACTTGTTTGAAAAATGTTTCAAATGTTTGTTGTATGAGAACCAATATTTCTCGTTACAAGTAAAATTTAATGCATGAAAGAAACTATTTTCTGAGAGCACGTAAATATATTAATTTATTTGGCTTATATGCACACAATCCCTATATATATAAAATATTTTTAAATATATATATATATATATATATATATATATATATATATATATATATATATATATATATAAATATTTGAATAAAGGAAGCAGAGATAAATTTCTTACGTATATTTATGAGCGATTAAGGGCGAATATTGTGTAATCTAATAAAATGTGCTTTGTAAAAAATTTTATACTCATAACCCGCATGTTATTATTTTTCATTTATATTTATCTATATAGATTATGTACGTATTTCATAAGTTAAGTACAGCTGAAATTAATTGAATTTGAATTAGTTCCTATAAAAACTTTTATTAAATTTTTGCAAACTTCATAGATAAGTCTTAAGACGTATAACAAATTTGTGGAATATTTTCTTTAAAATTTGTGAACTTATTAGAAATAAAAATTAATTCAAGTCACTTTGTATGAATACGAAATGTGGAACTACAGTTGAAATCTATTTAAATATTGCAATAGCATTCATTGTTAGCTCATAAATTTATTAAAAGGTTCGATTTAATTCATTTGTACTTATTTCAAACTAAAAAATACCAGCTTTATTTTATACTGAAATTGGAATTGATATTTATGAATCATTAAATTTAAATGCATTTGTTAAAGATGTGATATATCGTTATTTATTATATGAACTTTTGAATACATTATACCCTGCTGTCCAATTGCAGAAACAAAAAAGACAAGACATACCACAAAAAAACTTTATTTTGTAAATAACATGTTGACCAAGTATCAAATGATTAAATTTACAGACTTCTGTGAATTGTGGTTCCTGACAAAATCAATAGCCAGAGTAGCCGCCATTGTCGGAGATCACCACTGTCACACACCTCGGCATAGATTAAAAGAGACTTTAGATGTGTTCTTGGAGTACAGCAGACTAAGCAGCTCCCAAACGCTGGAAAAGTTAATCTGGTAGCTGCTGGGGATATAATCTGGGTCAATCGTTGAGCAACCATATCCCACGTGTTTTCTATCTGCGAAAGATCCGGAGTTTGAGCTGGCTAGTGTAGCAATTCAATCTGGCAGTTGACGAAGAACCGTTGGAAAACGAATGCCATGTGTGGTCACGAATTATCCTGTTGAAATATGGCTGTGGGCAAGCCCTTAAGGTAAGGAAGAGCAACTAGTTCCAACACTTTGGAGATGTAGCGCTGGCTGTTTAAAGTATCTGCAATGCGTACTAGAGGAGTGCGAGAGTGATATCCAATACCACCTCATACCATAATACCCGGTGCAGGACCAATGTGACGGTGGATAACGCTGTTGTTCAGCATCCTCTTACCACGATGTCTGCAGACTCGAATGAGAACATCGTGGCGTTGCAGACAAAAGCGTGTCTCATCAGTAAAGAAAATTTCATTCCATTCAAAAACCCACATCTTCTTTCATCACACTATTGGTGGCAGAGATGTCTATGGTTCTGCATCAAGGGTAGACGAAGAAATGGACATCTTGCGGACAGACCACTCTGCTGTAAACTACGTCGAATGGTACGCTCAGACACTGGATGATGCGTTACAGACTGAATGTGCTGTGCTATGGTTCGTGATGTAGTTGAGCAATTCGTCGCTGGCGTACACACAATGTGTATGTTATCACGTGAAGTGGTGCACTCTGAGGTGGATGCAATCGAGCACATTGGTCCGTCGTATTCTCCTGCATCCTGGATCACATATCCGCATTACAATTGGTTTCGTACAACATAACTACCGATTTCCATGATAGATAATCCACAGTCTCAATAGGCCTTCCTCTGTCTAACTCGAATACTTGATCAAAGAATGATTACTCTTCTACAAGGCATATTTGATCGGGCATTTCTTTTTAAACCACAAGAAAAACACAATTGCCGAACTTGAAATCGTCGAAATCTCCAAGCCTTAAATAGTCACATAGGTGTTTGAAGTGGCGCCAAAGCCGAACATGATGTGCGTCTGCGCTGGAATTCTAATCATTTGCATACCTCACCTCCGCTAATGCATGTTGTAAATTTCTTGTTATTTGCATGTTTCCTTCAGTGTGTTGCATTCACGGTGGCCAGCAGTGTATGATGCATTCTCCATATAAATACCATTTTTGTATTTTAATAAAACTAAAAAATTAAAAGTATAAGAAATGTTATAAGTAATTAAATCTTAAGAGTTAAAAAAAATCAATGTCAATCGTATTACTATATGATAAACGAATCATTAAAAAAGTATAAATAAATTAAAGCCGCTGTGAAATCGAAAATGAAGCATTCATAGAATTCGAAATTAATCAAATTCAGCATATTCTGCATTTATGATAATAAAAGTAGGAAAGAAAGAATTTTGTTTTGCGAAAAGAAGTGGAGGAAATAAATATTGCTTCTTGTAGAATTCAAGAGTATCGTACTGTTGAAGTTAATGAATTTGAAAAAAAAAATCATATTTCCAAATTAACGTTAAATATTTCTTAAATCAATAACTGAATAAATTGATTATGATTATTTGTGGTCAAAACTAAGGAAAGATTTTCAATACGATTTATGAGCTAGCGACAAAATATGTCGCTAGCTCATCTAGTTTTTTAAAATTAGGTTTTCATTTATTTGAGGCTCAAACTATTTATTTCAATTTGATTTTATATGACAATACATTTTACATAGTATTTATTTCAATCGTTTTCTACTCAATCTTGTTTTCATCAATCTGTTATTTAGGTTGGGGGAAAAGGTATCCCTTTCATAATGAGAGATAATAGGTCCTATACTTGAACCAACTGAAGATCTATTTTGCAGCGAGCACCTATGTCTTTAAAAAGTTGTTTAAGGTCCAATATTCTTCACTGGTGTTTCATGAGGAGGAGAAAGCAAGTTCATGTGTTGACTTCATCAATGGACCAAGTTCAAAATTATGATGCAATGGTTGTGTTTATAGAGTTTTCAGTCGACAGAAATAAGTAGTTAAGGCATTGAAAACAAATACCATCCCGCTTTCTTCAATCTGCACCTTATCTTGTGGTGAATACGACGCACTCCATTAATTCATATGCATAGAAACCGTTCTTATGTAATCAATTTCGGATTATTTGGTTGAAGATTATTTTCCTTGTGTTACCTAATGAATCATTGCAGCTAAATACCATTGCCGGATCTGTTTCGATGAGTTATTAATGGGATATAAATGTTGTTTGCAGTGGTAACACGTGAACCACATTATTTTAATAGAAGTCTAGAATTTCGTTGTTTCTTAGAATCAGTTCTGCAGTATTGATTTGACTTCCAAATGTTTCCAGTATAATTATTTATATTTGCTAGATTTCTGCACTCACTTTTTTTTTTTTTTTAGACGTAATGAACAATGAATTAAGTAGGTAGTTTCCTTCCCTTGTTTCTTGCTATATTGTAAATTAGAGATGCTTTTTATGAATTATCTGTTCATTCGATAAAATAGTGGCTCTGCTCCCATTTTTAAAGCAGTGTAATTACTGTTTTTGCAGATCACAAAATTTTTTTTAACCTAACAATGATGCTGGTAGTTTACTCCATTTTTCTTATAAAAGTTATTTCATGCTATTTTTTTCCTGTATACTTAATCAATAATAAACTTATTATTCACTTTTGCATTGTTTCTTAATTCAAATAATTTTTACCAGTTAACTTTAAGAGATAACCTTCCAATTGCTGATTAAATTTTTAATCGAATCTTTTTCTTTTAGATCCACTTCCATGGTGACAGCATGAGCAGTTTACATAAATTCTTACCCCCTGATCTCCTGCCTGAAGAATTCGATGGCACTTTGGGTCCTTTTGAAAATAAAAAATTTTATGCCTCGCTATTGGATAGTTACGAAGAACTTTTAAGAAATGACGACTATGGCTATGTTTGAAATGGAGACTAATTTTAAGTTAAGACTCAGATGAAAAAATTTTCTCTGTGGTCTCTAAATTGTGATAAAAAAAAAAACTCCGAATATATTTTTAAAATATTTTTTATTGAGCCAAAGACATGGGCATTGCAAAATATATGGGCTGAAAACATATGGACAACTTTTTTGTAACTTAGATATGATTTTAAGTATTGTGTAGTAGAAATTCTACTTTGAGATTGATATTGATTAAATTGCAACTGTATTAAGTCAGAAATTAATCTGTCTGAATGTTCATATAAGTTTTTCCAAAACTGTGGAAAAATCTGTAAAATAACCTTTTGCTAAAGGAAAGATTATGAAACTTTTTATTTATTTATTGTATATAATTAAGTATAAATAATAAAATACATGAATGATAGTTTATTTTATCACATTTTCTTACAACCAAGAAAATAAAGTTTAGAATTAAATCAAATACCAATTTTTTTGTTAAAATCGGTAATATTTCAATTTACCATATAGTATTTTAACAGCTTCATGAAAATTAATAAAAACTATATAAAAAAATGAAACCGTATGTTAATACTCTCATTAAAGTATGAGATTATCTTGTACAATTATATGCTAAATATAATGTACTTGATGAAATATTTAATATTTTGTATAATGATATATTGAAATTTTTTCAATTACTTTTAGAACTACCATATACAAGACATGTGTGATTTGGGTAATTTATTCGTTTATTGTACATATTTGGGAAAATATTTATTTTTTATTTAAAAAGGCTTCAGCACACAGCATAAAATTTACGCATAAATTCTTATGTCTTAATTTTGTATGTTTTAATTTTCCGTGTAATAATCCTTTTAAGCATATTTTGCAAACGAAGCAAAAATTCTGTAGATTATTACCCTTTAAATAAAATTTATTAGATCACATTTATGTATGTATATATATCTAGTTATTATTTTAATTTAAGTATTTAAAGATTTAAGCAATAAAACTTAAAATACATAAATCAACCATATAAAACTCTAAATTTAACAAATATATTTTCATGATAACCAGTAAAATTTAATAAAAAAAACTTAAATTATTTAAAAATTAGTAAAAATTTTATGTGGAATAAATATTGACAAAAAAGTGGTAAAATTGCTTAACAATTTACGTTTGTGTCATTAACGGCCATATTCACCAAACACGGGTTAGCTTGAGTGTAGCTTAACTCGGATATAACTCAACTCTAGTATGACTCGCCGATTCCTTTTTACGAAGCGGGGAAATTCCCGTGTAAAACAACTTTGGAGTTAACCGAACACAACATGTAAGACGGCTTTTGATTGGTTAGCAATCTCGCACATCAATGTCAACAAACATATCGCTTAAGTCCGCCATTGTTTGCTGACTTGGCGCTACACTCCGAAATCGTAGGGTTATTCTAGGAATCCATATAGGCTAGTTAATCGCTGTTTTTGTCGTGGTGAATAACGTTTCATGACTTAACTCACCCTTTACCCTGAAACCTCGTTTAACTCTGGTTGGTGAATACTGCCGTAAATGAATTACAATATTGCTGCTTCTTGCCTCCACATATTACCTTAAAAAACAAATATTTGAATCTGCAATATCCTTTAAAGTGGCTTGTTAAATTCAAGTGTCATATTTTATAATTTCGAATTTGACATTTCAAACATTAGATATCTAAAAGGATTGAACAAGTTTCTCGCAAGAATTGCAACAAATTCGTTTTATTCGCACAAATTATGTTTTAAAGGATTGCTGGGTAGCTATCTTAAGAATTTACTGATGAATCTAGATGCCTTCACCATGTCCTCTTTAACGAAGAAACTTAGTTTATAAAGTAATTCTCGACGATATTTCATCGGGAAAGAGCCTGTGTATTCTATTTGTCGAACAGAACTGAAATCGATCGCTTTAACATTTTAGCTCTAAATCTTTTCCGTTCGTTAAGTTATAATATCTCCGAATTTAAAGTGATGTTTTTTCCTGAATTTGTGGGAGACCAATTTGTTTTTATAGCCGTTAATGCTTCTCCCAAATTGTCTTTATGTGCACTTTTTTCGAAGTAAACATGCTTCTGTAAGAAAGATATTCCGGTTTGCTCGTTATATAGTTTCCAAAGATCTTAATCGCCTAGAACATTTATACAGCATACTTTAAGAAGAATTTTATGTCTATAACGCTTTGACATTATCCTCAGGCGTTAAACTTGGGGCTTTTGAAAGGAAGGGAATTACTACCACAATATTTGTCCTACAACATCGTTGGTAATATGAGAGCTCTATATATGTTAGCCAACACACATTCAAAGCCAACGATATTTCTAACGTCATTTTCTGTCTTACAGCATAAGGTATTAGTATACAAAATTTTATAAGTTAGACACATTCCCCCCATCTCATTTTTATTTTTATAATCTTGTTTTTTTACGCTATGAAGACAACCAAAAAAATTTTTAACACAATCACATTTCACTAAATCGTATCTAACTATTTACAAATCGCATCAAATATCTTTCTAAAAGATCAGTGATTCGTTGTTCTACCGATGGTTAATTTGATCGAGACCTTTAAATTGGAATATTTTTTCGAACCACTAAAAATTTCCATGTCTGTTCAATAGCCGAATGGGTGACTCGCTGATCATCAGCTACAAAATCGATAATTTTTTTTTCGGGAAATTTCCTTCATTTGTATTAATTTTTTACCAAGTTAAACACAATTCCTGTGCATATTCTTTTGGCCACCATAAGAGACACAATGCTATGGTTTTCATGAAAGAGTTTAATACGCTTATAATCTAAATAAAGTAAAATGAAATATTTGATAAATGCATTTCTCAGACGCGCGTTATCAATATTATTTACCATTCGTGTACATATGATTAATAATTTCATAATGTTTTCCAAAAGCATCTGTGATCAAGTCTCTTCTGTGACTAGTTGCATGATATGAATTGGAGGAAAATTATAAGACTATTGTATCTGACATTAAGAAATAAAAATTCCTCTGCATATAGTCTCTCTTAAAAACCATGCAAAAAAGTTTTATTATGCATTTAATGTAAACAGGATAACTTGCCATATTCGTTACACAAATCTGTTCTAGAAGAAATTAAAATAACTAATTTTTAAGCAAGTGTTTTTATTTTCCTCCTAAGACTGTTCTTGCCTGAAATCTTGGGGTTATATGAATTTTTATTGATATATATTGCTTTTCATTCAATTGAACATTGCTTTTAGATATTTTTTAAAACTTTTACCATATATTATCACTCTAAACAATTAAAATGATACATGTTAATGTGGGTACATTTTAAATAAATGGAATAATCCACAATAAACTGAAGCTTAAGCATGCTTCCTAGGAAATACAACTTTTTATTACCTTATACACATTTTTTTCAGAGGTATGAAAATAATACTTCATCCGTTATTTATTCTCATAGTAATATTACCCACAGCAATATCGCTGCTTTTTTCTTTTAAATTAAGAAAAAAATGACATCCGGGTAGTAAAATTAGCTTATATATATAATAGTTTAGCTGATAAGTGAATACTACATTGTGATTAGTGTTCGCGCATGCGCGCACGTCACGTGATATCGTTTTGAAGAACAGA
>JAPDSC010029240.1:11606-34378 GCA_026290005.1 Latrodectus geometricus | reverse complement strand
ATTTATGCTCAAAACCAGAAGCTTTTTAGGTTGCAAGAGATGCAGCACTTTAGCATTGAATATTTTAAAATATTTTCAGTAAAAAATTTTTTAGTAGACCATAATTTTCCAAATTTTAACTGTCAACACGATTTCTTTTTTGCATATTTTAGATTGATTACAAAATACGAGCGTTATATTTAAAATGTATTATAAATTTCATGCTATAATAAATACAATAGTGAAAATAAATACCTTCTTATAGATATATATTTGTGATTAATATTATGAAATCTATGTGAAAATATTATAATTTTGACCAAATTCTCATACGGTCAAAATTCACTTAAAAATTTAGTTACACGAGTTTTTTATCCACACAAGAATATTTATACAATAATTAATATAATTAGTAAAACGCATAAAGAAAATTAAAATAATCAATCAATGAAGTAAAAGAAATAATTGTTTGCTTCAAATTTAAGTATAAAAATTATTTACAAATTAAAAATAATAAATTATTCTGAAAGAACAAGAATTTCTTAAAAATCTTCACACATGATTTCTTTTATTAATTCAATAGTTGAAGTAAATTTGAAATTAAACTTTTTTCAATTATTTAAATTTATGTAAATTAAACATTTTTTTTATATTTTAAACTGGTCTTCCTCTTTAAAGAGTAGTAACAATCGAAGTGTTGAATGAATTCAAAGCTACTTAATATTCGATGCCATCTATAAACTTAATTACTTTTTCCTGTAACCTCCCTTCTCATTTGAATTTTTTTTTTTTTGGAACGCAGTAAAATTAAGAAATTTTGTGCCTAAATAAAATTACTTGCAGGAGATTGTAGTAAGCATTTCTTAAAGATATATTCAAAAACATTTTCAGACTTATAATCAAAAAGTTACTCGAATAGTATTATTACTGTAATACTAGATATACATTTTGAAAAATGGCCTTCTAGACTTTAAAAAAAAGAAATTTAACATTTTCTTACGATAATAAATTAATGTATAGATTCTTATACTTTAATTTTGCAATCTTAAGGAGAGAATTTGTTGTTTCGAAAATTTTAAAATCAAATTCTAAATAAACACCAAATAAGTTATCAGACTATATCAGAAGTAGTGCAATATTCTTTCTCATATGTGAAAAATTAAAGATTAAGAATTTTATATTTTCTAAATATTACGCTAAATTATACAAGAAACATCAATCAGCTTCAAAGTTTAACTACCTTCATTTATTTGGCATGAATTTATTGAAAATAAAAGCAAATTTTACCTCTTTTCAGAAGTAATTTTAAATAAGTTTTTAAATAGAAACAAAGCTGGTTTCAAAGAAATTTTATTCTTCAATACGCTTTACAGAAAAATAGAGACAATGATAATATGCAACCATATTAATGAATTTAATAACATAAAATCAAAATACCGTATTTTGAGCTGAATCAAGCTGTTAGTATATTTTAACATACGTTCATAACAATTCTTAATAAACATATATTAGTTTGGGGAAAAAGAAATCCATTATTTTTACGTGAACTTTTTGTAACTTCTTTCAGATTCACTTTGTAAAAAGGTTTAAAACAGTTTTCATGTCGATTTTTAGGTCTTGTGCGAAGCTACGACTGCTGACATGCTGTCATGTTTGATAATTTTTGATATTTTATAGACATTCTCGACGATGTTGTATCCACATGCGAGGTGCATCTCTAACATCAAGAATACCCGAACAGAATCAACAAAACAAAAATTGTACGTAACTAGTTGTTACAGTCTTATATAGGACGATAAACACCTTTCACAATTTTAGCCACCCGGCTATCTTTTTCGCCGTTACAAGAGAAAAACGAAAATGTATCGAATTTTTGTTTGTTGTCTTCCATTTTTGAAAACTTGTACTCGTTACTGAATTAATCAAACAAAAAACCGCAAGAGGATATTTTAGTTTCAAATGTCACCTTTCCAACGAGCATGAATCTGAAATTGTTTGATAGATACCTCACGAGATAGCGATCACTACAGACGTCTACCGAAAAAATAATGTCTAACTTTTTCCCCAAACTAATACTTTTCTAAAAACATCAAATAACTTTCATTGTCAATATTTTAATTTCTATTTTTAAATTTTTAAAATAATTTGGCACAAAATCAACATTACAAAAGGAATTATTCTAGGCAAAAAATTTTATAAACTATTTAATTATATGTAGTAAAATTTAAAAAAATATTTTGTTATTCGTTATATCATATTATTTTATACTATCAAATACGATAATATGTATATCACGGTAGTTATTATATGTACTTAAATTATAACTTAAATAGTTTATTTCTTATGTCTGAAAAAAATTTTTTAATATTTTATTTTCAGCAAATCTTACTTATTAGAATTATATTAGACAATACAAATTATATTTGATAACATAATAGAATGAATAACGTTTAGTTTTCTGTGTACAGTATGCAAAAATATTTTTTATTTTCTCTAAGTAAAGTATACAATTTTAGTACATTAAAAATTTCTTTCTTTTTAAAATTCAATTATTTAAAATAAATTTAAATTAATAAATGAAATATATTTCAAATTGAGATTTTGTATTGATAGACAATATAAACTGAAATACAAAAACGATTTCACTACCCTTAAGCTTTTTTGAACTCATTTGGATGACGTGAAATATACGTATTTAAGTAATTATAGTTTTCAGTAGAATATTAAGAACAATTTTCCCACTTCCTTTAACAAATGATGGAAGAAATTGAAAATTTTAACGAATTTTCAGGAAAGCATTTTGCAGTCACCCAAAATTTCGGAAAATATGTCTTAGAAACTGCCAATAAGTAGTTCACTATCAGCCGTTGTTATTATTTGAGCAAAATGGATAAAGGACAATGAAAAATGCGGTAAATGTAATGGTGTTGGATGTTCACACGTCGTTATGGGGAAAAAGATGTCGGAGACAAATAAATAGCTATAGTAGAGAGTTGCTCAACTGATGGCATAAAATTGTACAGACTCACTCACAGGTCTTGTTATAACACTATATCAATTTACAATATTGGATACGAGATATCACAGGAGATAACTGATTTATGTTTCACTGTTGAACAAGCGTCATTGTCAATACGCTAATATTCGGGGCTAGAATATCAGGACTGGACCAAGTATTAATAGAACAGAATTATATGGTAGGAAAAAAGATACACATCTTCCCATATATCATATCAATATTTGCCTGAGTATTCTCACTCTTCCAAGTCAACCATATATAAGTTATTATACTCAGACGGTAGCAGTATTATTATGCTTTGATGATTGTTTTCATGGCAGGCTCTGGGAAGCTTATTTATAATAGAACTGATCATGAAATCTGCGCCTAAATTGCTTATAAGTAGCATCCTCCCATTGTACATGTTTTCCCACGGGAGTTATTCAGCCGCAAACAGAATCGTCCTACAGAATAACTTCATGTCGTGATGCTTAATTTGGGATGGAATGACTCGAATATACTAATGAATGCATGAACTTAAATCCGCAAATGAAGTGGAATATACTTAGTTCCAGTTCATTTATTGCACTTAAGTTATTTCTTGAATAAAGCTGACGAAAAGTATCAATATGTCCTAGAATTTTAAATTATAACAATCAATAAATATTTTTAGAGAATTGTGGATTCTAGCTTTTAGAATTTCTTAAATTTCTTCCCGTTTGATTTATTAGAACTTACATTCATTTTAAAATCCTTAGCTCTGAAACGATAATAATTATAAATCATTTTAAATTAATGTAAAACTATAGTCAGTACTCAGCATAAATGTATCAGTTAATAAATAAATTAATATATTTTTCAATAATTTTAATAAACATTAAAAGTATTTTATATAGGTTTCAAAATTTCATTTTATTTTTATTATTAAAAGATAAATTGATGTATCAATTATACATATATCAAGTATAAAATATATTCAATGTATTTCCTGACGAATCATTAATTCAATAAGGAACTCATCTTGGTCTAATGACATGATTTCACACTCAGGAATAAAAATTATTAAGCTCCTAGCTAGTTATTATTAAGCAAATATACAAGGATATTTTATTGTTGTCTCTTGCATAGGTTGTTGAAGTAATTGCTTACGTGACTGAATTTTCTGTATAGCAAGAATGGATATGACTAATTTTCTATGAATATGATAACGTATAATAGAATATGTAGGTAAACTCGAACATCGCGTGGTGGAGAAACCACGTGTTCATTCTTGATTTTGGACGTAGGATTTTCATAGACTGTATGGCTTAGACAAGTAGTGCTCAGTTTATCACTTAGCTGTGATTGCCGTTTGTGTGTCCAAAACAGCACGCTCTACCATTCAATTTGATTTGAAAAGTACAGTTATCATATTTTTCTTAATAGATCGAGATTTTCTAAAAGCTATCTTAGTATTCTCATTATGAAACATCTAAACTTTATTTTGGGCTTTTGTCAACACATTGTAATAGTATAAAAAATCTCACAACCTGACACAGTGCTGTTCATATACCTAGATTATCCCTTAACAATGATTTACGGTATCTTTCGATACCAAGTTACACGACAAGTCGTCCACTCTTCTGTCAGATTATGCGGCACTCAAAGACAACAAGGTTTCTTTATTGTCAGTGGCCCTTCAGAATGAAAGGAATTGCTAATCCATATAAGTATAAGGTCCTCACTAATTTCTGGTAAATCACTCATCTGTTTTCATCTACAATTTTCATTGGAGCAGAAATGTTTTCTACTGTTACTGTTCTCCCGATCTTCTTTCTCTCTCAACGTCTTCCAAAGTAAAATTTATATTTTTGAATTTTCTGTACCACCTGAATTTATCATGTGATATAAGCAATCATTATTTAATACAAGTGTATTTTCTTCTATGCGCTGATTTACAGTCAACCCGCGCATAAACTTATTCCTTAAAACTTTTTTTATCTCACTAGCGTCGACCATGATGCCAAAATCCTATTTTTAAACTGTAACTTCTAATGAACAATTAAGCTCCTAAGCGAATTGCCAGTAATTACTGTACAAGATTGAAAATGTCTGAACATGCTGTAACCTCCTGAGTATTTTGTTAAATGATATTGAAAAACTTTTATATTACTTTGGATTATGTATATATGCTTAGAACTTATAGAAATTACTGCACTCTGAAAAATGCGAACCAAAAAATTATATGTAGAATAGAACTAGAATGAATGGTATAATATATTGAGAAAAAAGCAAATATTTAAATGTTTAAGATATTTGAAAGTATAGATACCTAGAAATCGATATGAAGAATAACCACTTCTGGCAGCAAAAATACTATTTGCATGTTTGAATATTGATTCAAACCTGAATTTGGATGGTAAGCATAGATACAGTGATCACGATAATACAGCTCTTTTACTGTGCTGACAAGCATATGATGATAAACAAGTTGATAACTATTGATCATTCATTTTCATTAATGAAAAATGTGGAGAAGAGGATAACTAAGAACATGACAGAAGCTTACTATATCAAACTGTATAATACTGGCAACATGCGATCATGCTTTCTGTGCTAAAGCATAGAGTTTCTACGGATTCGAATAAATATTAGAACCGTGGGACATGACAACATACTAATGTCACAGTCACTGTTCAAGGGAAAATTAGTACGAACAATTGATGACTAAAACACGTTTCTAATTATATCGCATATAATCCTTCTAAGAGATGGGATGTTAAATACATATTTGTAATTTGCGTACTTCGAGATGACAATAATTAATTGTGATGTTCATACTGCTATAAAAGAAGGTGGATGTATATGAAAACATGAAGTCAAGCCATTCCAGTATTGATCTTTGATCGTATCATTGATGAAATACGTCATTGTGATTTAGTGCTAAGAGTAAATGAAGAATTGGTTGCAAAACAGATAGTCTATGTTGTTGCGAATTTGCGACTAGGCTTAATCTTATCTCATTTCTTTACTCACATTTCTCTATGTATCTGAGTAATACCCGCAACTTGTCTATCATCTAAACTACAGGTGTTTGCAAAGATTCTTTTCTAACACATCATTCTGTATGATCATCCTGATCTCGATGTTTATTTCTTTCAGACAAATATAGAATCTTAACCAATAAACTCAGCAATACTATAATACAATTAATTGATTATCTGGTAGATTTCAATTCAGTTTTAATCAAAGTTAGAAGCATGCTTTTAAGTATTTCTTCTTCAAAAACTTGTTATTACATTTTTTTCCGGCAACCATTTCTAAATTAATTTACTTATGACGAAATTGTAGAATTTCTTTATTTTAATATTTATATATAAATGTTGTTAACTTCACCAAATTTTGATTAATTCTTTCAATATATATTATGTACATGAACATATTATTTATCATAAAATAAGATGCACTCATGGATTCTACGTCAATTTAAATCTCAATAAGTATTTTTTTTTTCAAAAAAAAGCTCAAATAACTATTGAATGATTATGAAATGTTTTTCATTTATCAAAAAATTATGTCTTCCCTTATCAACAGATGTTATAATATGATATTCAAAATAGCATAATATTATAATGATTATGATATTATCATGATGAAAGGAATAATTAAAGATAATCTTATCTGTAATCTTTCCTCTTTAGTTAAAAGAAATTTAATAGAGTATGTAATATCTTAAATCGATTTGTAAGCACAATATATTGCAGTGTTCACTTTTATTAACACAATAAAATTTGAAATGTATTTGAGAAGTATATATTATATACTTTTCTAAACACGTTTCAAATTTCATAAATTCAGAAAACATAATTTGTATTTAAAAGTTATTTTATCTATAATGTATCAACCATTGTGTGTTTTCTATATATTTTTTCCTTTATTATCAAAAAGAGTTAATATTATTTAGGGGGATATTCATAACGCAAATACTTTCTAAAATAATGAAATATTCATAACAATCGAGTCATCAATGAGAGTCTTTAAATTTTTATTTTCTTTCAAGTATATAAAATCATTTATTCGAAATTATTAATGAAAAGATGCATTCTATGTCACCTTAGGGCAATTTTAAATCATTACATTTATGTATGTCATTGTTTTTCATAAATTTTTATCATCGAAGTTAAGTTCTTAAAATTAACTTCTCAAAGCTGAAGTTAAAAACATAATTATTTCCAAAACATTTTCTGACGTTCTTTATTTTCATTAATTCTGCGTCTTCGAGGCATGCATAAATTGCAATTTAGAGACATATAAAATCTAAAATCTTAGTCATTAACAGAAGTATGAGTCAAAAATGAGTTTTAAGTAATGATAGGGAAATAAAACGTGATTCTCGTATGAAAGTCTTTCAAATAATCCTTTTTTCGTTATTAAACTTTTAAGTTACATATTTGTAAACGGATCTGTCTGACAGCATTTAATTAATATAATAAATTTTGATAATATTTATTCATTGATTTATAATATTATTTTTTAAAATAATATATTTCATTTAATAAAATGTATTTTATAAAACAACTATATCAAATTTTGTTTATAAATACTAAAAACATTTTTGTTCACAAACTGATAATACTATAATGTTAATTTATTAATTTAAAATGAGAAGAATATTTAAGATATGACTTTTTATGCCTCCTACATTAAATTTGTTGCTACTTTAATTCATAATAAGTCAAAAAAGATGAAGGAAAAATTTCAAATTTTGAATATATGTATTTCTTGCCATCAGTATTAAACCCATTTTTGAAATTGTTTTTGTTAAATTTAGTGGAATTTATAATTTGTATCAAACAAATTACTATAACATTTGCTGTTACATGTAAATATGTATAATATATAAATAATTGGATATATTATTCGTAATTAAATTCATTGAATCACCATGGTAATATCGATTAGAAAATATATGAGTAAAATAGGAAGTAAGAATGTCTGTTACTAGAACTATGAATACAGTTACAGTTAAGGAATAAAGAAATGAAAATTAAAAGGATAAAAAAAAAAGTTCAGATAAAAAGAATTGCCCTCCTTAGATTAATGATTTGTAAATAAACTATGTTGTATTAAAAATACGAAAAGAGTATTAACTAAGAGCATTTAATTTTTAGTATTATGAAAAAGGTAAATATTTATCTGATTCTTTTCTGTTAGGAAAAATGTTAAGCTCAAATTTTATTAAGAGAATATCATTTGAGATTAAGAGTATTTAGTTAATTTCGCATATTAAGTATTTGGTTCAAATTGAATCTTTACAATAAGAATAAAATAACTTTTCATATCATTTCAATCATTGTAACATGTTTTTACTATAAAATTACGTAATTAATTAATACTTAAAGCTAAAAATTTACTCTTCATTAATTTTCAAATATTTTTGACATGATATAGGCTTGCTGCATTAGATTTAGCGAAATTATGTAAAGTCCTTTGTAACAAGACTAACTTTTAACTGAGTGATTCGTACTCAGGTCGTCATTTAAGTAATTTGTGGGTTTAGATTTTTCTTCAAGGTTTTTCCATGAGTTCAACACTAGAAACTCACTAACTCCCTCTACAGTTTGTCATTTCAAATTAATACTTCTGAAGATGTTAGTAACCAGGCTTTGGATCTTCTATGGCTTCTAACTCTAAATGGGAAGATTCCGATGGTGCTTTCATCTATGAACCAAGTCTTACTTTCATCCTCGTTACATGTGCTTTGTTCAAAAAGGAGGGCTCTGTCTGACTTGATTCGCTCAGTCCCTGACAACCAGGCTTGGCTTCACCAAGTGTCATGAGTTGCAACAACAACAAAGTTTGTCAAATTAAGTTGAATTGGCTTTAGCAAATTTTCTACTTATCAAACTCAAACTTCATTAATATTTTAAACATAAAAAAATATGTAATAACATTGTGTACTAAATAAAAAGCATTGGTTATTTCTTTTTTGTATGAAAAACAAATTAATGAGTTAAAATATTTCAATTCTAATAG
The DNA here is from genome assembly GCA_026290005.1 of Latrodectus geometricus. Classification (NCBI taxonomy): domain Eukaryota; kingdom Metazoa; phylum Arthropoda; class Arachnida; order Araneae; family Theridiidae; genus Latrodectus; species Latrodectus geometricus. Next base: position 25,386 of record JAPDSC010029240.1, on the reverse strand, counting down.
AAATAAGAATTCTTAAATAATTCAAGAGTTTTGTAAAATACATTTAAAAATAAAACTTAAACTTATTTTGTGTATGAAATACAAGTTAATTTAAAAGAGAATACATAGGTAAGAATTGCATTGAATTTAGACTCTTCTTTTTATAAATATTTATAAGAATATGCTATAGAATGAATGAAAATGTTGATAATGATTGTCCTGAAAAAAAACTTGAAATCAAAAAAAATCATAATTGAAATATTAATAAGCCTTTTAATTTCCCTTTAGATGCTCGTAGCATTTGCAAGATTTTTGATGCTCCTATAACAATAATCAGTTTTATGTACATTGTTGATTTTCATTTAGATTAATAACTTAAGAATCATTGCTATCCCTCTTAAAATGTATAATTTGTAATATTGATATTTTTAGTTATCATAATCACAAAAGTAATCGGATATATTTTACCTAAATATAATATTTACGCTATATTTTTGCTTTAAATTTAAAATAAAATATTTGTAATTATTATTATTTCTAATTATGTTACCTATAAGATATTTAGTATGAGTAGTTCATGATATACTTGATCGTTTTACGAAAAATATATTTAAGTTCATAAAGATGTATATTATAAAAATTGTTATCAATACGTGAGTAAAGAAATATAAAAATAATGGTTAGAATTAATTTATGATCTTTAAATCTAAAGTTTAAGTACGGATAAAATAAACCAGATGTCAATTGTGAATTTAATATTTATGCATATAACACTATATAAGTGATGTGTTGTTATCATACACAATTATTTACGATTAAAAAAAATACTTAGTCGCTTCAATTAAATATTGGTTTTTATTGATGTGACCAGCAATAATGAAACAGTTGAGAACTATATATTATGATGAATTATATAATAGTGAAATATATTATAATTAAGTGTAATTAATGAAATTTGAAAGCAATGTAAAATAATATTCTGAGATAAAATTCTGAACCATTATGGTTCTTATTACTTTTTATTTATAATTACCGAATAAATGCTGTTGAGTTAGCCTTTCTTTAAAGAAATCTTGTTGTCATTTGCATTTAGCTCATAAAAAATTGCTTGTACAAGAATGTATTTAAATGTTGCCCTTAAATTGTTTTATATTTGATCCAACATTCGGGCAATTTTTTACCTAAGTTTTATTCACAAAAAATATTTTTGAATCTATACAAAGTCTCATTTTATTATTCATTTAGAAAATAAATAACTATTTTGCATACTTAACTTAAAACTGTATACATAAGGAACCTATGAAAACAAAATAAATGCGTTCTTAAATATAAAAATAAATTTTATTTAAGTGTTGTTATTTAAATCCTCACACTGTTTTGTGTTATGTAGTTTTCGGTACATTATTACTCTATTATTAATATATTTTATTTTTCTTCATTTTCCTACAGCTTTTACCATTTTATAAGTTTATGATATAAGTTAAGAGGTATAAAGTAATAGTATATTTTATAAGTTAAGAAGTACATAATAATGCTTATATACTCTTCGAAACCTTTTCTAAGTAAGAGAAACGTATGAATTTCTTACAAGAGTAAAAGCTTAACTTCAAAAAGTACATAAGTTCTTTGCTCCATATACTCAAATACGACGATTACCTAGGTTTTTCCAAAAAAAGTACTTGCAATATACCCATGCTTAAGGTATTTCCCATGTATAATCAGCTTTGAGTGAAATGTATAGCTACTTTTTCAAAATTTGCTTTTACAACCATTTCTTTAGCGAAGTTTTTTAAAAGAAAGTCACTAAGAGAAATTAGATAACCTCAGATTCCTCTGTTACATCATATATTTCATGATATAAGACGGGATTTTCTCTCTTACATAATGCATTTCGAAATATCACTACTCATCATTTAATATATTAAACACCTCAACATTTAATATATTACCCTCTCCTCATTTAATAAATTAAAACGTACTCCAGTAATATGAAGTTAAAGTAAATTTTTTATATTTTAGGAGTAGTCAAATAGGCTACATAAGTAAACAAAATTATATCTAGAACTTTTTATCAATAAAACTGGAAAACTTCGTCTAAATAGTATTCTCCACTTATGGTACTAAAACCATTCTATATTTTCGTATTTAATACGTACTAGAATATTTTTAAATTTAATAATATTCTAATTACATTTAATAAGTTTATCTAATCGTAATTTATAAGTAATTATTTCCTTTTTACTTAAAATTAATAATTTTACCTGTATAATTTTTAACATAATTGTTTGGGAAGCTAAAATGTAAGTGAAAAGTTATAAATTAATATTTTTAATTGCTTAACTGACAAGGATTTTATTAATTTCATAAAGAAATTAAATAAAACTAACTATATATAAAGTGTGAAACCTCCATGACTAATAAAAGAAAAGAAAAATTGGCATTATTTTTAACTAAAGAACATGACGTTTTTGAAAAATGTGAATAATTATTTTAATCAATAATTTAATCATAGTTATTAAATAAAGTTACATTAAGTAATAAATTTAAGCAAAATTCATATAAGCGAATAACAAGAAAAACATCAATGTATTTCTGTTTATAAATTATACCTGACTGAAAAAAACACGACAGAAAAATGCACACAAAAATTCTTTGACATTTACTAATAAGTATTGAATAATAATATTTTTCAATTTTTAATCTAATCGACTCAAGAACACTGCCTTTAAGTTTTCAATGAGATCACTGAAAGGTCTATGGAAAAAAAGACTAATTTTTTATACTTTATTAATAGTCACAGTATAAATTGATGTATTTTTGTAATAAAATTATTTTATTCATAATGTTGAAAATACCCCAGTTTAAAGAATGTTTAAAAAATATATATTAACATTATTTGATTTTTTTATAATTTATTATTTAACATTGTTTAACCAGAGCAACTTTATTGCTTACTTTTTTTAAAAAAATAATTAATTATACTAATATATGTGATTTTTATTTACATTTTTAAGCATTTCACACATTTTTAGCGATAAAATTTTAAGAAAATATTTTTGGTTAAAATAACACAATTGATAAATATTCTAAGTTTTATCCTATTCAATTAAGTACTATTTCAAAATCTATATCTTATTTATTAAAAAATCTCACTTAAAGAAAAATAAGATTTAGCACGAAAAGTGTGCATTATTAATGCATTCCAGCTTCATAATTAGGATTATCTGATATAATATTATTAATTCAATACTTTTCCTAACTTCTTTTTTATCCTAGCTTCTACAAAAGTTCTTTTTTATATTATGGTTCATCCCTTACATATGAGCTTAATTAGCTAATACCGATACTTTACAATTGTATAAACCTGATTGGACTCTTAATAAACTTTTGCATTTTGAGACATTACATCCATTATTAAAGGTACTCTACCATAATGACTTATAATCTGTTGACTTTGTTCCTTTTACTTTTTGCTTCCAAACTCTGAATCATGTCCCCATCTTTTTATCAACATAACTATTACAATTTTTCAGTAACAACATCAGCACATGAATTGCCTTTTTTAACAATTTTCTATGTTCTAGAGACACCATCACATAATAATTAGTATATTAATATGTTTAAATATTAATCCCTGTTGTGACTCTGAAAGACAGAATTTTGACATGGCTTCAGCAAATTTTATTGAGCCACTAATATCATAATAATTGGCTTTACAATGTCCTTCATAGCTCTTTTTATCTTAGCACTTTCAAAATCTTAACAGTAGTTTAGCATCTCAAACTTACCAGTATAAAAATATTTGTGGCAAAGACAACATCATTCAGAAAAGTGTATTGCCTCGTTCCATCAATTCCCTACTGGAATGTCACAAAAAATTTGATTTGAATAATATATATGGAATCTAAAGCTTCTCTTAATTGTTTTAAATATCAGTTTTAATTGTATGTTTTAATAACATATCAGTTTTAATATCAGTATGTTTTAAATATCAGTGTATTAATATATTAACAATATCTTCATAAAGAAAGTAATTTACTGTGAAACAATCATTTGCCAGTTGCATTGGTAATCTCTCTCTCTCTCTCTATCTCTCTCTCACTCTCTCTGGTTAGCTCTATAAAACAACAAAAAGATAATATTTTAGTAAATTAAGGTGTCATCATTCGTTGTAGAAATGGAGAATAGATTTCTATTAAAATTTAACATTTTCAAGTTGTTATCACGGTATGCTGTTTTTACATAACTGTTATTATTTTTACATTAAGTTCTAGTTTCAATCTAATTTCCTTACTAAATATTCAAAACTCATTAAAAACTGTGTTTAAGAATAGTCTTTATACACCGACATTAAAGATGTTGAAATTTTTTTAGATTTAAAGATGTGTTAAAATTATATAAATTCATTTTACTTAACTTTGTACCCCATAAAATATTATGGAATATATTACATATCATCAATACATTCCAAAAAAAGATGAAAAAGTGGAAAAAAGATATCATAAAAATTCAAATAATACTTTTTAAATAAAGCTTTAATTGTGGTAATTTGAAAATACCTATGATTTTGCTTCTTAAACTTGAATGACAATGAAATCCTGCGAATGGTTTTCTTTTTGTGTTTGCTTCAATAATTTTTAACGAAACAACTTACATTTAATGGATTTCTAAAGTAAATGAGGTCCTAAATGTTAGCTTTTTAATTGGATATTTATTTTTCCGTGCAGAGGAAGAAGCAGAATAAGCCAATAACAGTGGCAAAGAGAATCCTTGAAAATGCAATCAATGTTCATCAAAGCATAAAATTAAAGTTTTCCTTGGACTGTTAGATTTCGCAGTTGAATCTATCTATCGTTGTTACCATTCACAATTACTAATTCACTCCATTAAATTCAACTGAGATTTGATTAACACAATTGAACCGTACACAATTTAAAGTCCTCTTCTTTATCATTTTTTATACATTTTCTTTCAAATTTGTTTTTAAAAATCAAAATTTTATCATTCAGATTGATTACTTTCAGTTATAGTTTGAAATCCAATTCTAAACTTTAGATTCTTGATATTTCGTTTTCCATGAGCTTTGATGATTATTTTTAATTTGCATTTAATTTATTCAATTGCAATTTTTATTAATTATCATATTTTTAATAATTTAGTAGTCAAATTATGTGCTTTTAAAGTTTTGAAATAAATTTAAAAACCAACAAATGTAAAAACCAACATATCATTCCATTTCACTTGAATATTGTAAATTTATCATTAATATATAATTCAAAACACATCTTTTACTACATAGTCTATGTAAATTATATTTTATTAAAAATAAGTAGTTTAAATATTTATTTCCCTCTTTTTAATTATACTAATTAATATATTTTAATAAGAATTTTTGTTAAATTTAAGAAATGATTAATTTTAAATATATTTAATTAAATATTAAATATCATAACATTAACTATATTATAAATAACTATGTAAATGATAAATTATATATACGTAAGAGAAAAATACATATCTCTTTATGAATGAAATAATTTATTTATTGTTAATTAATTCATAATATTTAATTTTTATTACAAGTTTTCGTTTCTAATAAAGCTCATTACTTTTCATCCTATAGACGTACATCCTACGTTACATCCTACATCCGTAACGTAGATTTAACACTAAATTCATTACTAAGAAAAATGATTATATATATAATACATCCCGTACACTTCTTACTTAAATTTTAAACAGTTTACATGCAAATTTTACAAATATAATTTATGAATATGTAATATTTTTAGGTAAGTAATCTTTACAATTTTAACGAAATTTCAACTTAACTACCTTTAAAATTGTTCATATTAAGAATATACCAGTCATATTATTTATACTTTAATAAATTTCAGATTATTTAAATTTAATGTTGATAAACGGAAAACATAATTTTTACAATTTAGACTATTAAATGCAATAGCCCTCAACAAACAAGATAGAGAGAAAATATTTAATGATTATTTTGATTTCCCTAAATCGTCGTTATCATTTATTCCTTATTTAAAATTATGAGTACATGAATGTAAAATATTTCTAATTTTATCCATATTGCTAAAATAATATTTTTAAATATGTGCATAAAAAAAACACAATTTTTATGATCGAATAATAGTTATAACATGAACATAGTCAAATATTTTACTGCATTTTGCTGATAAGACTTTAACTTAATATAGGCAGTCTTGATTTTGCAGAGAAAGTAAAAACGCATACGAAATTCATAGGTTTGAAAAATTCATAGCTTTTCCAAGATCGTTGAATAGCAAATATAATACATACTTGCGTCATGTAAATACTTTTTAAGAATGTTGCATATTAACGTTAATGCCCCTCCTACCGTTGAATATTAGATTTTGAATAGGAGTATAAAATATTTGAAGAAAAATGAAATAAATTACAAATAAAAAAGCATTAAGCTAAACGTGAAATATTCCTAAATGGGATATGTATTTTTATGTCATGACTAATAATAAGAGCAAAATTGTCTCCTGATAACAAAATATTCTTCTTTATTTCTAACTTAATGTTTTATTTTTATTGCGAACCAATAAATGTTATTTATATTAGCAATAAACTTCAGAAATATTTTCAAAAGGAATTTTTTCTGCATCAAGAATATAAGAATGTTTTGATTTTTTCTTTCTACTTGAAGAACAAATCAATATCTTCCTAAACTAGAATATGCGATGATATTCTAAAAAAATCCATAATTCTTATTATTTGTCTGGTTAAATATATTTGAGACATCAGTGTTATTTCATAAGACATATATATACTTTAATCTTAAGCAAAACTAACTTTTCATATATTAGTTCAAATTACATATCAAATTACTCTGTTCAAATAAAACCTCATATTACGTATTCAATTATCTGTGATATAGTAGCTTTTAATTTCAAACATATTAAATGGTTAAATTTTAATCTGAAAATTGTGATCAAAATTTTAAATTTTACAAATAAATAAAGTTTTGAGTTTTAGGCATTCCCTGCAAATGTTTGTTTTTTAAATAAAATTTTGAATTTAAGGCATTTTATGCCAATTTTTTTTTCTTTTAGCAATATTAGAAGCATAAATAAATATTACAAGGTTGGTGATGTTATTACTAATGGCACTTGGCGATGCCAAACCCTCCCGTCTAGGACTGGGAGAATGAAATTTAAAAAAAGATTCTTCCGTTTTTGAACAGAGCATGCCCCCGTAAGCGTAGAAGTATGAATTTGGCTCATAGATGGCAGCACCATATGGCTCTTTCAATTTCGAGATAGGAAGCCAGATAAGACCCATGACCGGATTCGTAACACCCCGAAAGATATAAATTTGAAATGGAAATACGGAGAGCTTTGCTACCTCGACATATTTTACATGCTTCAGTCTCCATTAGTGAACACGACAGATCTTTGGTTAAGCCGAGATTCGAACTCACTACTTTCCGATAATGAGAACGGTGCCCTGCTGCCAAAAAGTTAGTAATTGAAGCAAATTCTTAATCCCTTAGCAGATTTATAAGCGATTTTAAAAAATATTTCTCTATATTAAAATACTTTTCATTTATAAATATTTTATAAACTTTTTATTTAATGTTTCATGTATATCAACGATAAATAAATATTATTTCGAGTTTAATATATTAATTTTTCCTTTTAAACACTTATTCTTTTTTTCATCATCATTGATTCAATGTACTTTTACAATGTATGAAACTTTTCAATATCCAATCATGTTCACGAAATATTAAATGTAAGTAAAATTCACCAATAATATAATGAATGATATTTCAATAATGCTCACAAATTAATATCATTTATTCAATTTACTTATATCTGCCAAACCTAAAAGTTTTTATTTGAATAGCATTCAATGAGATTGTTACTCACAGAAAAACTTTTATTGTAGAAATCATATATACTTTTCTAAAATAATATAAACAATAATTGATAATCTATTAAAAGTCTGAATAGTTTTCTAATTAACTATATAGCTCTGAATATTTTTGTAATTAACGCATCAATTATATTTAATAAAATTATTCATAGTACACTCTAATTCTTAAAACATTAGCAAATTAAGAGTCAGAGCAGGAAATACATTTTGTTTTTTTTTTTTATTTTATGATGTGGGATAATAAAATTGATTTGATTTGCATTGTGACTGAGAAATAAGTAATTTTCTTAATGGGGAGAAATACAAATGATAGACAATACATTTTTATCGCTTACAAAAATGTACTCTTGAAAATAACCATATTTTGTGATCGTAACCAGACAAACCATTTAGGAATGATTAATTTAATTTTTTGACCGTACATAAGGACATTTGTTTTGGCTCATTTTCATTTCTAAAAAATACATTGAAACATTTATAGAAATATCTAAATCCTATCGAATAATTGTAATTAATATAGTTACAGCTAAGTAGTTATTTAAATCTTCTTATCTTACTCATATGTTCTTATTAATTAATGAATGAATTAACATGTCCCAATATAAATTGAGAACAATACGTTATTTCGAGTTCTTCTTCCCAAATAGAAACATAAATGGAGAACATAGATCCCGGTTTCAGTAAGAAAAAATGATTTTGTGCCGATTGATATTTTTACAGTTGTTATAATATTTTGTCAATATCATTTCAAATAATCAAATTAATTTTGATATCCCATATTAGTAATTTGATGATAATTCATTCATAAGAGTTTATTATAGTAATTTAGCCAAAAAGTACAGTGAATAGATAAATTAGTAAATATTGTTTTCTTTTATTTAAATATTCTGAGTCATTGCATTAAATACCAAATTTTTAGCAAGATTCCATAAATTGGTAATTAAGGAACTTAATTATCTGGAATCTAAATGATTAAAGACTGCAGTACTGTGAATTACTTAATATGTTATGTATAATTTCATTTCTTAATTAAAACATTTGTTTGTTGTGAGTGATTGCAATATTAAGGGTATAGTGATATAGAATTGTATTATTAGCATTAATAGCATTATAAAATTTATTATTATATAAAACTAAGGTATAAGTAGCAGATTTAATAAATTTTGAAAATACAATTGTTTTACATTTGTTTTAAAGTACTTAATTTTTCTTAAAATTATATATTTGCTTTTATCATAAGGTAAAAGACATAAAAAGATCCAGCAAATAAACTATTTCACTAAACATTTTCTTAGCTAAAAATAAATCTGTTGAATATATTCAGCTAAAATATCTATAACATTTATTAAAGATATATATTTAATCTAAAATTCATTCAATTTTCATTAAATAGAAAATAAATTTTCACATTGTATTTTTTCTTGAGTTCCATATTTAATATTTTAGCTATTATAAATACACAATAAAATTTTTAGATAAAAAATTGTTTGAATAAATATTTAGGAATCATTATTAAGTGAGATGCATTAAAATTTAAAAGAAATATATCCATATTGATTTCAAAACTAAAAGCATGATGTGACAGAAAACGCAAACTTTTTATTAAAAAAAATAGAAATGATTTTCATTGATTAAACAGAATGGTTAAATTATTTGAAACTTAATTCATAATAATTATCGTATTTATGAACATGAATTCTAGCTGTAATTTTATTAGGTTAAGTGAGAGCAGAAAATTACTATTTGATGAATATTTCATAGCAAAATTATGAATTATCATATAAAATATTTTAAATTTAGAAAGTAGATTGATGTATATATTTGAGAGTATGTTCTTTTCAATTATTCGTAACTCCCACTTATTAATTCAAAATTATAATAAATCAAGCAGTTTATAATAATTTTGCTTTTAAAATATCATAACAATATACAAAAAAAAACTATCAAATTTATGTTCTTAAATTTTTTTTCTTTGAAATTTTCTTTTATTTTCCATAAGATGGTTTAAAAGTAATTTCTAATACACGTTATTTCTTCTTATTCAAATTAATTACTGGATCTTAACTATCAAATATTTCATTTCATGTTTTTTGCTGATCATCTATAAGTGCCTGGTGTTATCCTGGATTAAGTTAACTGAATTTGCAACTAATGTTTTTTTGATAATATAGGGAAGAAATTTACAGGGAAGATTATTACTTTAGGTGCCAATTTTTAATTTGTAGAAGTAAAGTTCACTAATAGTTGAATATTATTCGAGTTCAATATCATATAGACTAATAATGTTAATCCAATTTTTTGTGTGTGAATCATGTTCAATTTTTAATTTTTAATAATAAATATGCCTACAAAATTCTTCAGGAAAGATTTTTTTTAATTATTATGTGGTGGTACATTTACTATACTTAGACGAAATTAATTTTGTCAATTTATGGTCAATTTTGCTTAAATACTATAAATAACATTATTGTCTCCCCAATTTAAAATAAAATTTGAATCTTGAGTAACAGCAAAATTTCGAGTTTGTACTTTGGAAAAATATTTTACTAAGAAAGAAATGCATTTAAATGCACAGCAATTATAAATTTTCATTACATATGAATCTAACTTTCAACAGAGAAGAAAATTAATTTTAAGCATTCAATTTTTATATTATTACTTGCGCACAGAAGGAACGCTCCGGAATACTCAGTTGCATTTTTAAATTGCAAAATTAATGCATATATTCATCATATTAAGATGTCACTTAACCTTAGTTTAAGAACATTGTGAATTTCAAAACATAATGAACATTGACTTTTCATATTGAGACTCTGGTGGCATATATCTTCAAATAAAAAGCGCCACATCTAGATGATTACTGATATTAAAATATAGATGTAACTAATTCCCCGGCACTGCAGTCCATGTTGGACCATGATCTCTTTAACTATTCTACTTCAAATTCAATGCAGTCTGTCTCTTGCCTTAGTTTTGTTATATCCTTCCAACTTCTTCAAAGCCACTTTTCTTTGACATTCCTCGTTTATTCTGATTATATATATATATATATATATATATATAATATAAAGTATATTATAAAGCATAGGTATAATACTGTAAAACTAAAATTGATGATTCATAAAGAACAATAAAGTATAAAAATCAAAAGCATATATTTTTAATTTCATTCACTTTATGTGGATACTTTAAATTACAATTAACTCCACATTTATACTGAAATTTATTTATTTAAACATTCACTGACTTTAAAATTAATGTATTTCCTTTTGTTTAGAGCTGTCTTCTCATGAAATTTGTACTTTTCTAACTAACAATAGACAAAGTTAATATATTTTGTACTAATATTAAGTTACCAATTTGGTTTTGAGAATTTATGTATTAATTTGAAGTAATTACTTTGCCAACATCTATAAAGCGTGATAATATTTTAATATTTGTGAGAAGATAGAAATAAATTTAACCATTAAATAAAGTATTACAAAGTTTAAGTTAATATCGTTTGGACATACGTTGCCCTTATGGTTAAATAACAGTCTTTTGAGTGAAAAAGTTCGGATTTAATTCATGACCTAGGTTAACGACTTGATACTGATGTAGAGTTTCTTCTTCCGCATATACGTCTGTCAAGTTGGGACCTTGTATACTTTCACCGACTTCTTCCCTTTTGTGGTATACATGGATACTGTCAACTATCTATAAAAAGCCATTTTCTATATAAAAAAAATTCGTACGATGGGCTTTAAAATCCCTTACAGTAGCCTTGGTTCATTTTATTACCCACAACAACAATGACTGAAATACAATTGAAATTGTCACTGTTAACGTGTTTTCTAATTTTAAATATTATTAATCTTCTTTTATCTCAAATTTGTCTTACTAATTGATGATATTTGTACAATCTAAATCCTAGTCATAAGCAATTTGACAGGTAGAATAGCAAATTCATTACACAATTGTTTTTAATAAGATTTTACATTTCTTTTATTAATTTAAAAAATGTGCAAAACACTTGTTACCTACTGTCCATTTCTCCTTTTCAAGTGTATGATATTATCCTTTATAAGTAAAGCTTTTCCTTTTATATTATATACATTTATAAATATTTTTTGTAAAAGGAATTTTATATTGTATAAATGTGAGATATGGAATGCCAGATGACGCTACTCCACTTCATGACATCATCTTAATACTTGCTGCTTCCACAGCGATCCTGGTGTCAAATGTTAGGAAAGAGTAGATGAAAACGAAAGATGGTCTAGTAAAGACGTATTTGAACCTGGATGGTTCCAAAACCAATAACGTTGTTATCGTAACTCTTTGTTGTAAATATCTTTAATTGTTTAATATACTATACTTAAAATGCCAATTAGTTGCATAATTTAGTTATTAAACTAACCCACATAAATGGCATTCAGATTTGGACTAAATATCTTAAGAACTGTATAATCCTTTTCAATTAAAGTTAATTCACAAACAATTCTTTTCTTAAAAACTATGCTCTTGCAATTAATTTAAACAAAGCATTTAAAATACTTATTTAATAAATAAATAAACATTTTATGTAACACATATAATGAAATAACTACATTATTTGAGTTTCCTCTCAAATCAATTGTTTTTATATTTTTATTTGCAACAGTGTGTGCATTTAAAATAAATCAATTTTAAGCAATAAAATGTATTTCGTAACACTAGCAATTATTATTAAAAACATCTTAATATTAATTTAACATTTTGTTTTCAATGTTGAAAATTTCCCTCTCTCCAATGAGCTAAATAATCGTCATTTATTCTATTGAAAAGCTAGATTTCTTAATTTTTCAATTCTTAGCTCGTTAATATTCTTAGAAATTAACTCAATTTTCTAGTAAAGATGAATTTCTATTGCATAATTCCATCCATACAATTATTATATTGAATAATCTGTTTATAAGATAATTTTTGATTATTTGAAAATAGAAAACGTATTTCACTTGCCCCTTAACCACAAATAAGTAGCAATCAATTTTCCTTCCTTGGAATTTATAATATTTCCAAGAAATGTTTACTCTTTAAGACTTCGTGGAAGATAAATAATAAATAATGGCGTCTACTGAAGAGGAAAATACTTAAAACAATCTATCAATCAAGAAAAAATAGAATTTAAAAAATAAAAATATGCTTTTTAAAATCTAGAAATTTAATATTAAAAGAGCTTTCAAAATAACGCATTTCAAAATTTAGAAAGCTTTGAAAATATATTTTTAAAAGTTTTCGCACATAAAACCTGCTTAGCTCATATTTATAAATAATATAGATATAATATAATCAAAACCTCTGGATTTCTTAATTAGTTTTTTTTTTCTTTTTTCCTAGGGCAACGCATAAATACTAAAAAATGAAGTTCGTTTATGATTAGTTTATCCCTCTCGTTAAAGATAATTTGCACATCTTAATTATAATTATTATTGACTTCTTAACTTACTGTGTCATGTGTTACTGTATGTTTTTGTGGCAGAATTCCATTTATTCAAATGATGAAACCGAAAGCCTAACAATAAAAAAACAGAGTGTAATGTTTTACATTATTGCTCTGTAGTTCCAGATAAGCTAAATTGCTTTCAATTAATTATTAATTATCCAGACACTTATTTAAAAAATATTAGCAACTATTTTTTAGTTATATGTAACTAACAATCATTCATCTGAATCGAAAATTATGCAAAAATAAAAAATTATATAAAAAATCGCTACTGTTCATGATTAAAAAAAAAATGTTATGATCAAAAGCAATTAATAGCTTAAGATCAAGATCTTTTCTAAGCTAATAAATGCTTTTGATCATAACATATTTTTTCAATCATGAACAGTACGGTAAACTATATTTAAG
>JAPDSC010029240.1:0-11506 GCA_026290005.1 Latrodectus geometricus | reverse complement strand
ATCAAGTCTTCAAAAAGCTAAACGGAAGAATTTGAGTTCAGGTATATTTTTATGCATTGAAGTTAAATATAATCAATCGCGGGTATTGATTAAACTTTCAGTACTCGTGTGCTTCTATTACTTCACCATAATTCAGTTCAGCAAAAGAATTAAACCAGTTCAGCAAAAGAATTATTCATAGATCTATATTCGACTCCGACATTGTTATGGATTTAATGAAATGTTGGTTTACCACAATTTCTACCAACAGAACTTCTACACGTGTAACACTTATGGTTGTTTACAGAAGGCATGTTTAAGAAAGCTACTATTGTGCTCAAAAAACTAGTTTATGTACCAATATCAGTCCAAAATAAAAACTAGGAACTAACACACATTCAAAGGTATATGCAATATAAATGGTTGGATCATTTAATAATTTTCTTAAACCTACAAAATATAATAATATAATCTGTTTTCAAGATAAGTTCAAAATATCTTTTAACAGGATATATTAGTAGAAAATTAGGTGAAGAAAATAAACCAAATTATCAATGAAAACGAAAGAAAGAAGAGACAAAAATCACCGATTATAATAAAAAAAATATGTAATTCAATATAGTAATTATATATAGCTGGAATAATTATCGCAAAGTCCCATATGAGGTAAAATTCTTTAAATTTGCGGCTTCGACTTCGTCTTTCTCGAGGACAAAGAAAGATATCTAGAAATAAGAAAATAAATTATTTTTCTTGAGGACAAAATGTTAATTGTTTGCTTTAAATGAACTGAATTCTAATTGCTTATATGGAAATTTTGAGCAATAAAAAAGATTTCCAGAATTTAAAAGTTGTTATGTATAGAATGAACTATATAGAGTATAGCAAATATTTCATAAATATAATTAAATTGACATACAAATCATACAAAAATTAATATTAGCGTATTCTCAGTAAATAAAAGTAAGTAAAAGTACTTTTTGAATCAACAATTAAATTATTAAATATCTGTAGAACTTTTTAAATTCAAAACAATTAATCTAATAATTTAGAAATTGTATGAAAAGCTTAAAATATTTATTTTTTAATTAACTGTTCAGTGTTGCAGAATAATTTGAATAAAATATTTCAGAGAATTTTAAACATATTTTCAATAAGAATGTTATTTTAAATAAACATCAAAATAACGTTTTCATTTTTCCTAAATAAACAACTCGTTAACGCATGCGCATCAACCGCACCAGAGCTCAGCGTTTAAATGCCACAATGCTAACCAGTAAGGATGTGAGTATATATTATACATTATGGCAGGAATTTTAATGAAATAATGTGGGTGTCTTTTACGGGAGTTTTATACTATAAAGTAGCTCTCGTAAAAGACAGACACAATATTTTATTAATATACCTGCCTTAATGAGTTGAGTTATTAAAGGAATCTGTAACAGCTAATCCATATTATTTTGCTTAAAATTATTCTGAACTGTCAACATATTGCTCCGACGAGAACAACTAATCCTATGGATATAATAAATAAATCGAAAACAGCCGCTAAAAATAAAATAAAACAAATAAAAAACTTTTTTACAAAATTCTAGACAAAGAGACATAAATCCCGTTGAATTAAAAATGAAATTAAAAGCAATTGAATCACTGCAGCTTAAAAATAGATGAACTGAGAAACCAAAGTTACCAATTAAACGATATTTAAGCTACAGATTTGAACATTTAAGAAAATGATTTAATACAATGTAAAAATCGCCTTGAAAATTTAGAGGTAATTGTACGTCAAACTTCACAAGATTCTCCCAAATTATCGAACTCTTTTCCGTAAATATGAATGATAAAAATTGAAGAGAAACTATAGATGAAAGAACAAAAATTCCACATTAGTTTTGGCTCAATTTTCTGGTAAATATAAAAAAATTCAGTTCATTCAAAGTTTTATATTTGATGATTTAGTTAATATATAATTACAAATAATTAAATTCTTCTCAAAAAGATAGTATAATTTGAGATCTTGTTTGACTCATAACGCTAAGCAATTAGCTAGATAATTTTGATTCTTTATATGATGTCTTAGTAACTAGATATGCTAACCAGCGTTTAATTATTGATATTCAAAGTCAAGCAATTTTAAATTTTGAAGAAAATTCAAACTAAAAATGCTAAAGATATTAAAAGTATGATTGATTGTGTCGAAAAACTTTTAAGCGCAATAAATTTTTTTAAATTACGATAGAAATAATTTATGTGTTATTCTTCTAATTAATATTCTAATTCAAAAATTCAACAGAATCAAGAAAGAGTTTTGATGTAACACATAAATCTAAAGACGCGCCCGCGTTTCCACGTTTGAAGAATTTATTGAATTCTTAGAGCAACGTGAATCGCTTTTGATATCTATAAACAGGTATGTAACTACTAAATATTTTCGCAACCCTTATTTAAATCAAAATCTCTTCTTACTAGTGAAAACGAAAATAAAAACAAAACTCTTCTTTCGTCAGAAAAATACACATCCTATTTTCCGTTGTAGGTTACTCTTAAACTTAAACATAGAAGAAAGAACGAAATTAATTCATAAATTTAAACTTTGCTAATCTGCCTCAAGAAAAATCATATTAAATACATATTCTTTCAAAATATAATGTTTGTGCTTTGAAAACTTCTGAACTGTTATGTAATAAATAAGGCGTCTGCAAGACTACACTGAAGAATTCGTTGCCCAGCTTTACGCAGTGTAATTCAGTTTTGAGTATTTCGGAAGAAAAAAAAAAGAGTTTTGTTTTCAACAGCAGACGTGTACGTTAAATGTGCTGATTGTAAAAGAATGAAAATAAGAGCTATTTTGAATTCTGCATGGAATATATGTGTATTAAAAAAAGATATTTCTGATTACTTGGGAATGAAGAAAGAAAAAACAAAAACACCTGTTTCCGGTTTAAACGGATCGCGACAAAATATTAACTGGAAATTGAAAACCTTTATTTGGAATGAAGATAGTAGCTTTTATAAACCGATAGAATTTTTTATTGTTGATAGTATAACTTGACTTGTTCCTTCTACTACATTAGATTTATTTATTTATTTATTTATTTTTTTTGCATATAGGAATTTCTCAATTTTTAAATACAGCTGATAAGTCATTTTATGAATTTAATGAAGATCATGCTTTAATTAGTCATGACATGCTTTTTAAGGTTTAAAAATAAAATAATTACAAAATAAATAAGAACTGCCATTTAGGGAAACAGAATTACAGCGCATAACTTGTGGTAAGCTTAAAGAATTGTAATCCTCTCTACAAATAATTTTTTCATCTAAAGTAGATTCTCGTGAGAAAATCTAAGACTTTTGTTTTGATTTAGAGGGATTTGGAATAAAATATGACACACTTTTACTTAAAAAAAGATAAAGCCATGGAAATGTTTAATAAAATTGTTCAATTTTAAAAAAAAATGGTTCTTATATATCGTAGAACTTCCTTTTTTAGAAAATTGTATCATGAACTTTCAGATAATTATTTCCTAGCAAAACAACGTTTTAGCAATTTATGGAAAAGGTTCAGCCATGAACCGGAATTACATCAAAGATACAACTAAATTATTTGCGATTATTCGGATCAGGGAATAATAGAAATACTCAAACTTCTAAAATAAGCAAAAAGGACAGGGACAGACCTGTCTACTATTCACCGCATATGGAGACACGTGCTGTTTTCGTTGTATGTGATTTTCGTCTATTTTTGCCATATCAAGCAGTTTATTTGAAGTAAGTGAATTTTCATTGTAGATTTTGATAAAAAATAATATTATGGGGCATATATGTCCCAATGGTCTGTTTTATTGGGACATTATTGTCCCAGTGGTTATTAAAATATATCTATGCCTCATTCTCAAAGTGGTCATTTCTGTATTTTTAGGCATAGCAATATCATGAATCGCAGGAAGGGATTGACAAAGGAAGAAATAATTAAATTATTGAATGAACCGGATTCAAGTGATGAATTGGACGATTCAGATATAGACAAGGAATATGTCCCTAGTTCCTCAGACAGTGATAGCTGTGAAGAATTTAGAGAAAATTCAGGAACATCAATCGAAACGAAAGCTGTCATGTCTTGAGCATTCATCAGAACCCTCGGTTGACTCGGACTCTGATGATTTCTCACCCGATGAAGCGGAGCAGGTATCAAAATATAAGTGCAAGGCAAAAAATAAACATAAAAAAAACTATTTCAAAACCTATTGATCCTGTCATTTGGTCAAATGTTGGTCCAAATTTTGAGCCACGGTTCCATGTATCTAAAGACCGTCCAACTGCAATACTGGCCAAAATCAACAGATCCTCTAATGAATTAGAATGTTTCTCATGTGTATTTCCAGGAAGTCTTCTTATTTTTATTTCTCAATGTACCAACCAGCGCCTTGAAATACTGAGACATGAAATAAAAGTAGATATTCCTGACACAGACCCTTCAGAAGTTATGCTTGTGTTGGGAGTTATGCTTGTCATGTCGTATAATCGAGTACCGAACTTTTCAGATTATTGGTCCAGCAATTATTCATTGGGAAACGAAACTATCAAAAATGCGATTTCCCGTAACAGATGCCTATTGCTCTTTGCAAAAATGTACTTCAATGATCCAGAAAAAGATGCGAATGCTCCAAAGACATATTATATGGATGAAGTGGTGGCATGTTTCAAAAAGACATTTATGCAAGCTCGCGAAGATAGTCCCTTTCAAAGCATCGATGAATCCATGGCTAAATTCAAAGGTCGTTCTAGCCTAAAGCAGTATTTATCCCTAAAGCCAATAAAACGGGGAATCAAAGTGTGGGAGAGATGTGATGCTGCTACGGGCTACACCTATGACTTCCATGTATATTCTGGCAAAGACATGGATAATACAGATCATGAGGGTACAATACTTGGAGAAAGAGTTATTCTAAAACTTTCCTCAACAATACGTAACCCAGATGTTACACTTACATTTGATAGAGTTTTTACAAGTGTAAACTTATTGGATAACATATCCTTTCCTTCTGTTGGTACTTGTATTTCTCGTAGAAAAGACATGCCAAAATTCTCTGATGAAAAACTTCAAAAAGGTGATTCAGAATTTCTCCAGAATAGA
Organism: Latrodectus geometricus; assembly: GCA_026290005.1. NCBI lineage: Eukaryota > Metazoa > Arthropoda > Arachnida > Araneae > Theridiidae > Latrodectus > Latrodectus geometricus. The sequence goes on along the minus strand of JAPDSC010029240.1, from coordinate 6,390 downwards.
AGAGGAACTCTTGCAGCAAGATGTCAAGATTCAAAGGAAGTTCTGATTCTGAGTAATTGCTACGTACCTAATGTCACACAAGTAAAACGTAAGCAGAAAGATGGAGAAAAAGTAATGACAAATTGTCCTACCGCTATTGCCGACTATAACAGATTTATGGGAGGAGTAGATTTGTCTGATCAAAAGATATGCCTATATGATTTTGACAGAAGATCTACAAAATGGTGGAAAAAAATATTTTATAAACTTTTGATGACAGCTGTTGTGAATGCACACATATTGTTTCAAGAAACCAAACATAGGAAAATACCTCTCTTGCAATACATTGTCCCCCTAGCCGAATTAATGATTGCTCATGGCAAAGAAAATGCAATTGTCAAGAGGAAGAAATCAGGTCGACCGTCAAATGCAACAAAACTGATGTTGAATGTTGGAGATCATTTGTCATTAGAAGGGCCAACAAGATGAAGATGTGCCCGCTGTGCCAAACAAAATAAAGAAACCCGAACAAAAACTGTTTTCGCCTTGTGTAAAATTGCACTATGTAAAAACTGTTTTTCAATGTACCATACATAGAAATTTCATAAATAATGTTGTGTAGGTAGGTGTTTTCTGATAAAACTGTTTCAAAAGTATTGTGAAATTCATTTAGAACTAGAAAACTGAACTTTTCACTATGTTTTATATTGTCACTTCAACCCCAATAGGACACATGTGTCCCAACTAAAAAGACCAGTGGGACACATATGTCCCACCTCCAAAATGGCCCTTACAGTAAATTTTTGCTTATAATTGGGCAGAATATTGCTATTTCTACTTTATTTTACCTAATAAACCCCTAATTTATCTTTTTTTTAAAAAGAAAAAACTGGTTGTGAAAGGGTTAAAAAAAATTACAAACTAGATCAAAATGAATTTTTGCAAAAAAAATGTTATAAGGATAGGTCAATTGGTATTAGTCATGGAAGATTGCTTACCTTTGAATACTTAGATTTTGGGCAAAATTGCTGAGGTATGTCGTGGAAAATACGAAAGAGTGCGCCTACTAAAAATCCGCACTAAAATGGGTGAATATAAAAGAGCAATTACTAAAATAGCTGTGTTCTACCAATTGAAAATGTACAAAATTGTAAACTTATATATGTTCTGGTTATTTACATATTATTTCATATGATATTGCACCTTTATTGCATTATTATTTCATTTAATTTATATACGTATTTCATTAAATTTAAAATTATTCACTTAAAGTTCTTGTATGTTGTTATATTGAGTTTATGTCAAGATCTTGTGCCTGAGCTAAGCGTTAAAATGCCGTAAGTTACTTGTATGCCAAGCAGGAAGGATGTGGGTATATAATACTCGTAAAAGACAGCCACAATATTTTATTAAAATTCCTTTGTTAACGTTTTGTTGTTTTCTTATTAAATAAATGCTGTTGTCTATAACAGATGATCCGTCTTATTTTCCTTATAATTCATCTAAGCTGTATTTAATTTATAATAATATCATTTTTACAGATGTTTAAAAGTCCCCCATAAAATAAGGAATCTCATAAAAATATTTTTTTGACAAAGTTTAGAATTTTCATATTGAAACCTATATTTCATAAGAAAAATATTTAGGTAAAAATTAAAATTAAATTGTGTGAATAAATAAAAGAATTAAAGAACAAATTCATTCTTTTACAAGGAAAAATATTCTTTCACGGCTGATTTCTGAAATATTTTCATTTATATTTTAATTTGAATATTAGAGCAGAATAAGATTACAAACAAAATGAATACATGTCAAGATTAAAATGACCCCCAGAGAAGGTCTCATATTTTGTAATTTAGACAAGAGTTAAGATTATAGAAGGTTAATTAATCCCTGTAAATCCGTTATCGTCCAATTATTACCCTAAACAGGGAAATATTAATTTTAAATATTAAATTTAAAATGGTCACCCTAACTGAGAATTTTTAATTTTTTTTTTAATTGATGCACAAGTTACATTTTATTGGTATTACGGTTGAGAATTAAAGTTTTGCAAAGTAGGTATTTAAATAAAATTTGTCTTTTTTTAACATCTTACTTTAACCACTAGACTGAGGTATATATGTGTATATGGCAAAGAGAATATATTTGCATGAATTCCAATACAATTCAATTCAATTCTAAATGAATTCATTAGTATTTTATAAATATTATGTCTAATTACAAGAAGTTAAATTTAAATATAAATAAATTCGCTAAAATGTTTAATAAAATTATTTTCCTGTTAAAATGTAAAATATCTCATCAATGCTTTTTGGTAATTAAGCTGTTTTCCAAATATCTGTTAAAGTTTGAATATAATTATGAATCCCGTTTTCTATTAATCGGGAAAACTCAATAAAACTTTTACTCTTAATTCTTGTTCTTTATTTATTTTAAACAGTTATTCAAATTTAATTTTATCACTTCTTTATGATAATAATGTAGATACCTTTCTTATTTTTAAGCTTAAATAACTACTTATTGTTTAAAACTATAGAAAAATAAATTATTTAAAAAACATTTTTATACATTAGCAAATGTTTAATAAGGTTTAAATATTATACTGAATGTGTGAAAAAATTAAATTAACAATGCTCTTTAGCTTTCTCTAAACTTGAAATTATATAAACTCATTGATTTCTAATATTTTATTCACATTGTAAAGATTCTTTAGGAAATTTAATTTAAAGATTTTAATTTCATCAATTAATCCAACATTTTCATCTGAAACAAAAGCATAAGGCGCTGCATTTCTACTTTCTCAATGAATGAAGATTGTTTATAATGAATGTGTCTTCCGAATCCAAGAAAAGGAGTTTTACCAAATCAATAAATTCTGTAAAGCGTAATTTAGTTATTAAAAGATTATTAATTAAACTCAAATAAAGGAATTTTGCTTATTCCAGCCTCTCTCCCTTTCAAATCATTCTTGCTGATTCTTTTCTAATATTTATTCACAATATTATTCATATATCAATAAAAACATTTGCATTAAATAAAAAGTATCAATTATAGACTCTCATAAATACAGTATAAGATCTCTTTTCTTGTAATAATTTATGTCGCAAATAATTATATTATATAGTAATTACTGAAGGTTTTGATTCTATAAGAATTTCGACAATGCTAATTTCTTAAAGAATTATTGAATTGAATTGGAAACAATAATTTTGTTTTTGTATTTAATGTTATTTCTTTAGCAATAAACCTACAGATATTTTATCAATTCTTGAATATAAAAATGTTTATTGCAGTTGAAATATAAAATAAAAGAAATTCCTTAATTATCTATTATAATTGTATAAAAATCCATGTATATTTACTGGCCAAGATTTTTAAATTTTTGCATCACATGCAGTTTTACATTTTCTGCTTATTGATATTTGATTTTTTACAGTTTCATAGTTGAATTTCTTGAATATATAATTTTTTATTGCAGTTGAAATATAAAATAAAAGAAATTTCTTAACTATCTGTTAATTGTATAAAAATGCATGCATATTTAATTCAGAAGAGTTTTCATTTTTGCATCACGTGCAGTTTTGCATTTCCTACTTATTGATATTTGATTTTTTACAGTTTCATAGTTACACATTCAATATCAAGCAGCTTTCTTCTTTTACGGACATTTTTAAATGCAAAAATACAATTTTGCGCATAATCCTTGCATTTCTCCAAATAAAGGAAATACATTTTGAATTCAAAGCTCCTTTCATTTCATCTTTTTAGATTACTTGAGACATTTTAGCTGCATTATTATACTTTCAGAAATTTTTCTCCCTGCATTCAACGCAGAACATAATCACTCAGCAAGGATTTTTCAATTCTTTTGAAGGTGTCATTTACGATATATTTTCACGAAGCAAACTTTTCAGAATACGAGTATTGCCTCCCATGAGTTCGCACCTTCGGAAAATAATATATCTCAAGCAAAATGTCGACTGACAGTTTTCCAATTTTAAGCTATTTTCACATATTTCTTACAAAATGAACAAATGCTCTCCACTTTTCTATCAATTCCCGATTATTTAACTTTTTTCTAAAGAGTGTCATTTGAAAGATTTTTCTTATTTGATGTTTTATTCGAAAAATCATTGTCAATATCTAAAAACGTTTTATTTGATGAGAGAAAGTATTAATATTTACACTCACACTTTTTCTACCGTTTAAGTAATATTTATATGTTATACATACAAATATATATTTACAGAAATGTAGTACTTATTGAATTTAAACGCGTATATCTTATTTGCAATGGTCTAAAATTTATCAAAAAACAAGTTAATCGGTAATTAATCAACTTAAAAATAATGATTTTCCTACAAATTTTATTTTAAGATATGTAGGAAATAGTGAATACCTTATAAGATTGAAGTAACGGGTAGTTTTCATGAATACAGAAGGGCCACCCATGCATTGAAGTTCTTATAAGAATCCCGAAAACACCTACTTTCACTTTGATTATACTTTAATATTTAATCTACATTAAACATTTTAAACTACTTTAAATTCTTAATTTAACTTGTTAAAAAATTTTCTTATTACTTTTGGCATTCATATTCTTCTGTATTTGATATATATTCTATATTTGATATATTTTTCTCATTGTATTGCTTTGCTTATGTATTGTTTTGCTTATTTTTAAATGTATTACTTTGATTCCATTTATTTCAATTTTGATATAGTTGTATTTTCTTTTTATAGAGACACTCTTCGGAGAAATAACACGAATATCTTTAGACCTTTGTCTTTCGTGTTAGTCAGATAAAGGTGTCTGTTTTGCATAGCTGCCCATCTTCCTCCTGATGAAGACGTGGTCTCTATGCTCTTTCCTTAATTATATTATATTAAATTGTTTTTTTTTTCCTGATTTTGTCTTATTGATATTAAATTGTATAGTTTCTTCTTTGTTTTATCTTTATCTATTAAATATATCTTACTTAATAAATATATAGTTTTAAAAGAAGATTTTGCGTCAAGTTAATTTTTATTTTAGATATAAATGATAGTAACATAATTAAACAAATACCAAATACACGAGTCAGGTACAAATGTCAATAGTATAATGGAGCATTTTTTTCTGAGAAGCACACTGTTTTTGTTGTACACTATGGAGCAAAACACAGAATTTGATTCGTAAAATTTGAAAAGCAATTGACTGATCGTCTGATCGACAGCTGATCGTCTTTATTTGATACAAGAACTGGCTTAATATTTTATCAGTAAGACAAATGTCATTTATTAACTGTATGACTCTTGCCTTGCTCTAATGTATTCAAATATATGTCCATTTATAATCTAAGGAAATGAAGCTATTTTTAGTACGTTCTGAAGAACTTTCAGTTGTTCTGAATATTAAGGAATAAAATGTTCGATTATTATATTCAAGGGCGAATCTATTTCTGAGAAACATTGAAAATATAACATGCATAATGCGATAACGTGAACTAATATATTTTCAAATCATAGCTTTATATCTACTTAAATTAATATTCTTTCCAGATATTTAGTAAAATGTTTTTATTAAGAATTTGTAATCATTATTAATTTAGCGAAAATCTTAAAATAAAAGTTTATTAAAATTATTATTAAAAAGTTGGCAACATATATTTTTGTACGTATTAAAATTCAGCACATGTATATGCGTATACGTGTGGTAAATTTTAATTATTTGTATACTCTATAAACTCTGACTTTTGAGATAATTCTTCTTCTTTTACCTTATAGATTGACCGATATCATATTTAATTCCTTAACAATTTTTGCATTACTTTAACTTTTCCATTTGGTTAACAGATTTTAATTTCTATTTTATCAACTATTAGTTCCCTCACAAAACTATGTATCTAACCATATTTTCGAGCATATTTCTTTTTTTAGTAAAAAATTTCTAATATATTTTCCTTTAATACACTTTAAAAAAATAAAAATTTATATTTTTGAATTATGTTTCTCTTAATATGCAACACATTAAATTAAATATTATGGCTTGAAACATTTTCAAAAGGAATTATATGAATATGTTGTTTTATAGTATAATTTATGAATAAATTATCTCATCTACTAAAGACAAAATATTAATTAATGATTGATTGATTGATGATGAATTGATTGCAAAAGACAAACATAAAAGTTAAATTTAAAATTCTGTATTATGTTGTTCAATGCCCATATAGTTAATAATTAACTATTATATTTTTCCAACTCACATTTCGCTGTTCAAAATTTTAAAAACACCTTTTAATGTAATTCAAATTAAAATATTTCTGAAAAGAACAGAAAGTTTTAATATATTTAATTTTTAATTAAGTGAAATGTGTCCATAAAAGGAGACTTTCTGATTAAAAGCAGAATAGGGCATTTCTTTCT
>JAPDSC010029232.1:0-11821 GCA_026290005.1 Latrodectus geometricus | reverse complement strand
TTATAATAGTAGTAATTAATATTTGCCATATTTGACGACTGTCGGTAATTCGTTTTTTTTTAGTCAAATATAATACAAAACTTTCTTATTTACATATCTCATATCATTTACCATAATAAGTGAAGAATTTGATTTTTTTATTACACAAATATATTAAAACTCAATATTTGTAGTTAAATAAAAGATACGAAACAATATTGTGTTTTAGATTTCTTTAACTTTAACTTAAAATTAAGTAAGTTAAACTTTTTATTATTAATGAGTTCTAAAGTTTTTATAAAAAATTCGGATTGTTTTGATATGTTTTTACAGTTATAATTAAATAGATTGCAGTAGAAGAATTTTATTCAGGAATTATAATATTTTCAATTTCACGATATCCTGATTTGAGATTTTATTCCCTAATAAAAGAAGATGATAAATTAAAATGTATTTCTATAAAGATTTATTTGCATTAATCTCTTAAGTTTTTAAATCATTATTGAATTATTATTTTGATAAGCTTGACTAAGTTATTCTTTTATAATCAATCACATTTTATATCTCTATTCTTTCATATGATATTGAAAATATATTTCTTTTCCAATTTTGATATAATTATTTGTATATACATTTTTAAATATGTAACATTTAAAAATCATATCAATGTAAAAATAAATGGTAAATTATGCTGCATAAAATGTATAAAATGATCTGAAGAAATAATTAAAGAATCATTAAATGTCAACACAATAGATTCATGTAATAATTGCTTACGTGATTGCTAGCCGTAATTTTTGCGTTTGCTAAAAATAATAGTTATTATTACATTTTTATAATGTCAGAATATCATATTAATTTCATTACCATAAACTTATTTTATAATTTATTTACTATAAGTAATAAATTAAAATCCATTTGTAAGAAGATTAAAACCATTTCCTGATGCATATTTTATTTAAAATAAACATTAGGAAATTGTTTTTTATCTTATATTGAAGAACGCACAATTTTAAATTATTTAAATTCATTTATTCATTAATATAAATATTTTAGATTGCTAAATTATTTTCCCAAGAGGAAACAATAACAACAAAAATACAGTCAAAGTATTAGAATCCTATTTTAATCTTACACTTTTGCAAAATTTTATTAGTAATTAAATGCTTATTTCTAATTTTTATTGGGTCATATCTTTTTTTAATCACAGCACCTAGATTACTTAGTTAATATTATACATTAAAAAATTATACTTATATATAATATCAATATATTTATTCAATATTTGATTGATAAACTACTTGTTATAGAAATGAGTCAATTTAAAAACTAGAATTTTAATTATTTTTGCAGAAAATTCAAATATTCCAAACTACTCTGATAATTTTGCCCAGTGGTTGGTTGTTATAGCTTATTAAATTATATTATAAAGATGAATTTTGGAATGTATCGAGACAAAACGTTTCCGTTTCTTTTCAATCACAGAAATTCCTTCCAACTTTTATATTATTTAATCGTTAATTATAATTTATTTATAAAACATTGTGTGCATTAAAATTACCATTATTTTCTTCGAGTATTTATATCTTATCTTACATCATATACTAGACAACCACTAAGCAAATTCCAAATATATATCCAATTTTTTTTTGGAAATATTTTTAATATCTTTTATAAATTTCCAAAAGAAATCTCACTAAAAAAATGTCCACAATAAGTCGATTTTAATTTTAATTTAAAAGAATTAACTAGACAGCTTAGATTCTAACCAACTTAAAAATCAATAATTAATCAAATTCAGTTATCATCGAAAAACTTTCAAGGTGATAAATTTCTTTATTTGTTCTAAGAAATCATTTATTTTAACAATCAAATTAACAAAAGTGTTGAATAATTCCCCTTTCCATTCGATGTTACTTTTTTATATATGAATAAACAAGACTTGTACAAACTTACATTTTAATATTTTTTATTTCCATCCAGAAAAAAAATCAATATTTATTCTCTTGCAAATTGATTCTGCAAATAGTCAAAATATAATATTAACAGCATTTATCTGGATCAATTTGCAATTGATTAATGGCATAAGTAATTTAATGGTTAATGGCCTTTTTATAATTCCCTATTGTAAATAAAGCCATGATAAATAATACCGTTTTTTTTAATTAAAAAAGTATAAAAAGATAAATTGGTGGTAAGAAAGTCTGCTGTTTAAATATCTTCTTTTAATAAAGGTCCTTCTATTTAATGAGTTGAATCGATTTCTTTTTTACATTGCTAATGTAAAAAAATTTAAGTTTTCCAAAAAATGTTAGCTTGATTAATTTACTTTCAATAAATAATCTCTTTGTCTTATATAAATGTGTGTATGTTTGTTCGTGTTCAAATATATAAGAGCATTTACCCTAAACTTAGTACACAATTTTAAATGTTATTTAATACTCGTACTTTTCATATTTGTATAGTTTGTAACACTATGTTGTTTATTTTCAAAGTTTCATATTACATCCATTTCCTCTTAAAGTTAGAAAAATAGGAGTTTATATAATTTTGTCTCAGACACACAGATTTTCAAATATACTGAGAAATCATTAATCTAATCTAACAAATGTATTGCATAAGTATTCAAATAAATTTCAAAATAAGTGTTGCCAATATCAAATAGATAAACAGTTTAATTTGATCAGCAAAGATATGTAACATGTGAACACATGAAAATAACATTGGTAAATGTTTATCTTCCTTATTATAAGCTCCAAACTTAATGACATCATTTATGATAAATTTTGTTACTGTCTTAATAATTGTAGAATTTCGATTTATGTTTTTCACATAGTGAAATTCTTCTAATGAAGAAATCTCGTCTTATAATAATCATTTTTATATGAAAGGATAACATAAAATGTAACAATGAAGAAAATATGCATTTTTGGCTCGAAGAATATTCATAATGTGCTTATTTTAATATATTATGTCTCATATTATCATGTACATATTGTGTATAGGTTTTACGCAATAAATTTTTATATGCAAGTAAATTGCTATTTTCCCTGTTAACTGAGAAAATGCAACCCTGCGTTGTTGTTGACTTATATGGAGATGATAAACACACTTGTCATCAAATAACCAATCATTTAAAAGCACAATCTATATTTATTCTCTAAGCAGTTAATCATGAAATCAAATAAAAGCTGTTGAAAGAGTGAGTTACAACAGTAGATTGTTTCATTAAAATAAATGAAACGGAAGTCCATTCTCAAATCTATATTTTGATTTTATGTTTTCTTAATACAAGAATATTAAGTATTAGCCACAAAGATGATAAGTCTTGCCTTTATTGCTTGAGCCATATTTTATTACAAAAATATGTTGAGAATGCATTTAATTTAAATGAGTGTAATCATTGAATTCTTCCCATGTAAGAAAGAATTTAAACAGCGTCAATTAAATTTTTAGCCTAATCAGTGCAATATAATTTATTTAAGAAATAGAAACAACAAAGGCAATGAAATGTCTTAAAAATGTGTTGAGTTTTTAAATATATATAAATTCTTGATTAAAAATGGAAGAAATTTCTAACAATTCATTATAAGTTTCACATTATTAATAAAATATGATTTCCAAAACAGAATTAACCCGAAAAAGTTAACAATTATAATTCTTAAACTTTTGATAAGTACAAAAGAATTTCCATGTTGAATTCAAAAATATATACAAAAACTTCATAGGCTTCATAAAATGTATTCAATTGAAATGTTTCTCGAAAATTATCCTTATTGATTACATTAATCATTTTTTATTAAACATAACTATTTTGATATTATTAGTGAAAAGCAATATAAACTGATAAAATAATCATCGTATAACTTATGAAAAAATGCAATAATTCACACCGCATCATGAAAGCTTATAAAAAATATACAAAATATTAGTTATGAATACCTTTGCTATTTTAGCTATTCAACTATTATTTGTAAATAATCTCGTAAAAAAACAAACATAATATATGCATCAGTTTTCACTCATTATTTTCAGTTATTATCAACGTCAATCAAAAAAAAGTGTTGCATTGTATGTTTCTTAAAACTTATTTTATAGGAACTAAAATAAATAAGACAAATCAAATAAAAGTTATAAAATATTAAATACTGATGCCTAAGGATTATAAAAATTAAGATACAGTACATATTTAATAAAACGTAGGCTTTAGGAAAGAAAAATAAATAAGTTTTAAAATAAATTAGGAGTACTTCAAATTGAGATTTTATTCCATAGGGAATGATTAATTAAAAAATATGTTAATCTTTTAATTACAGAAATTTTAACATAAAAGATATAAAATTGGAAACCAGTTTATAAAAAAGGTATTTTATTAGATAATTACTATATAAAAATGAAAAAGAAATGCTTATGATGGTCAAATACAAAAAATAACTTCAGGAGAAAATTTGATTGTATTTTTTTCTTCAAATGATGAAACGTAATTTTCACAGCAAAATATTTAAATTAATCCATGGTTTGCATTAGGACTAAAGGTTCAAATCTGTTGAATGACAGATCAAAACTAATATCTAAGTCATCTGATTAAAAATAAAAAGAAGTTACTAAAAGCATTTGTTTTAAAAAACAAGGATTAAAAGATTCTTCAAATTCAATCAAAATCCCTACATCACAAAAACGATTTTTTTTTTTTAATTAAGTAATACAAAATTTTTTGTAGCACATTAAACTGTGTACATTCTTATGAATTTTAAAAAAAAATATCTGTAACTTAATTCGTTTTTTCTATGAAAATATATCAACACAAGAAAATAGGATTAAAGCTTGATATAATCTACAACACAAATTTCTTTTCACAAATTTATAAGTAATTTATTAAACAAATTTCTTTAACGACGAAATAATATTCAATTCTATTGATTAGGAGTTTATAGAAATCTTGGGATTAAGTATTATTTTAAAAAATGTATAATCAAATTTGATTACTATTTGTAATTTTTATTGCACTGATTCAAGAACACTAAAAGAGAAATCTGGAATTCTACAACCCTGAATAACGTTTTTTTTTTTCAATCCTTCTCCCGTTTTTGCTATTTTACCATTAGTTGACGAACAGTTCAATAAATGGAAGATTAAGCGTCAAAATGTATTAAAATTGGCATCCATAAAAATATCTTCAAGGAGTTTTAAAACAAGAGGCAATGCTTGAGCTGGTCACCCTCCATATGCTTTGGTACTGTAAAGCATACAGTTTTGTCTTAATGTTACAATTTATAAAAAAATTTAAAAGAATAAATTATAGTCTTCATAAAAAATATAAAATAAATCTAAAAACATTATTTCTTACAGAATTTAACATTTAAGGAAAAATTTTTTATTTCATCTAGGACAAAAACATTTTATTAACTCCTAATGCTAGTGTATGAAAAATATCTTGATATTTGCGATTGATAAAATAATAATATAAAGAGAATGCATTTAAAGCTCTATTATCAGAACACACTTATGATAGCTAGAATATTTCTGACTAAACCATATTTAACTTCTTAAATTGCCCTAGAATAAATATTGGTTTTGCATGTACAATCATATTTAATTACTAAAAAAAGATTCGTTTATAAATAAAAAAATCTTTGTAATTAATTATAAAGATTTCAATGTTGATCCTTAATCTTTTGATCTCTTCCAAAAATGTATTCCTTTAAGGGGTAAGTTTTTCAGTATCGTCTATGAAACAGTATTTGGGCTTTCAATGTTGATAAATTTTCAGAGGAGCATCTTCAAATCATCATCTCATTCATCATTTACATCATCAGTAACATTTATCGAATATTGTAACATTCAGATAAATATTACAAGATTCGAGATCTAAAAAGGGAAGAATCGGCTTTATAACTACTGAGTTTATTGTTTTATATTTTTATTTACTTAAAGATATACTTAATCTTGAACAATTGTTAATGTCTTATAGATAACGCCTGTAAAAGTAGGGAGCTGCATAATAATGAGAAATTTTACATTCATACAACTTCGTACATTTTACAGAACAATATGGAAAATAGAAATCATAGATTAATAGAAGATGGTTTCAAATAGTTAATTCACCTCGTAGAAGATTACCTGTTTTCCTGCAATAAAGTTTTCTCCTTTGTGAGTTAACTTGATGTATTTTTTTAATTATTAAACCAAAATGCAATTGACAACAGAAACAAATAAAAATGACAACAAAGAATATTCTATTTCCATCTTAATATGTCTTACCATGTAACAAGCACAGTTCTTAATTTTATACAAAATATGAGTAATTTATACTTTTATTACATCTTTATATTCTTTTAAATACTGTCTGAAATACGATTTCTATAACCTAGTTTTAAAAATAATTAAAAAAACTTTTATCACATTAATAATTTCGTAATCATTTTAAACATCTCTTTGAATTAGAAAACAAAAAGATGTTTTAATGCAAATGAACAATCATTACATAATATCATCTGCATAAAATTTAAACAAAATCAAATTTAAATTACATTTAATTTAAGAGTGCTATTCATTACATTTCACTGGTTGTAATTTAAAAACAAAGAATTTAGAATAGTTAGATTAATCGAGTGTATTCTCCTAAAGTTAAAACAAAAGAAAGATTTCCCCAGTGGCTTGACGTCACAGTTAAGAACATTTTTTAGAATTAATTACTTAATAGATATTTTCAGCATTTTTATGGCATTTGTAGTTGTAAGGAATATAAAAATTAATAAAGTGAAGATTCATATATTCTGTCTCATTATTATCTAAAAAAAACTATTTCATCATAAATCATACCCTGAAGAAGCAAATATAAATTCGCCATCACAAATAAAAAAAAAACTACGTAAAGGAAAGTGTGTGACTGTATATCTTATCATCCATTCAAAATAGCACAAAAACGTAACCTTTCTCATGTTTTATCCGCAAAATTTTACTGGCGATTTTTTTTGGCATAAATGTATTACTCTTAAACGTGCCTCCAATAAACACCAATCACTAATAATAATAGTAACGAGATAATAATGCCAATAATAGTTATGAGATAATAACGCCAATAATAATAAGGCCAATAATAGTAATGAGATAATAACCTCAATAATAATTTCGAGATGTTAACGTGATATAATCATAAGCACATTGCTGCCTAGCAAAAAATGCTTTTTCAAAGATACGATTGTAATTAGCGATACTTTAAGGTAAAAATCCCAATATGGTAAAAACAAGCAACTTTCGAGAATTTCTATTTTCTAAGAGATAAGAAAACTTTAAATAGTGATTTCCTTTTATTCTTTTAGATCGATTGTAGTTCTAAGTTAACTTCGTTTTTATATTACATATTTCCTCTTTTCTTCATATTATCATATATTTTATCTATAAATTTATCGTTTTGGGAACATTTGTAACCAATCAATAAATTACTTATTATATGCATTCCAAAGTGAAACAACCATTTTAATATCGTTAAGATTGAATCATGGGATTTTTATAACAGAAGAAAAGTGCAATAACCAGTTAACTAAAAAAACTATAACAATTAAGTAATGATTCATGAATCGTAACACAGTGAATATCAGTTTATTCTATTATGTTGGAAATCTCTAAGTATGCTCATAAAACTGAAACGTAATCAGTTGTAATTTCTGTAATAATTATTGTTTTCTGTCCGATTTCTTTACTAAAAAGAGTGAATAATGAAAACATATAAAACACCATAAGTCCATGAAATATTAATATTTTCACATTATATTTACAAATATGTGTATGTGTTACCAAATATTAAAAATGAATTAGTTCAAAATATTCTATGACCTCATTAATATCATCTCAAGGGAACTTCCCTTCATACAATATTCTTTAAACATTTCAGTGATTTGCTAATGGATTGAACAAATACATATATTAAATTTCAAAATTAAGCATTTTGAATAATAAGATATCACTACAAATTATTTAATGATAAAATTAACATAGCTATATAGACATTAACTATTTCAGAAGATAGATATAATTTTATTAAAATAAAATATGTTTAAAATAATGTTCTATATAAATACTACATCTGAAATCAGATTTGGAACTTCTGCTTGAATATCATTGATCATTTAATGCAAGTATTCCATCAACTGCAGAATGCAACATGGAAAAGGAGTCCGTCGTAAAATTAAAGAAAATTTTTTACAATTATTTGTTTCTATTCTTATATTACGTTTTTCAGGAAAATCCGTGTGCAGAAGGCCCATAATATTTGAGACAATAGTCAATTTGATTTGATAATTCTAGAGGAGTTTTAAACTTCCCAGAGTGCAAGCTTAGGGTATGTTACTTTCAGCAAGAATGTGCAACTTGCCATAGATTAGATCTTGATAGTCTCGTGTGTATGAGATCTATGAAGACGATTTGCAAAGACTAGTGGCCTCCTCAAGTACTTGAACTATCCACATGTCACATCTACTTGAAGGGGCTGTCAAAAGGAGGAGTATATACGAAACAAATTCACACACAATTGAAGAACTCAAGATCAGGATCTAGAATGTCATTAATAAAATCACACAATTGACGAGAATTTATATAAATCTCTTCAATTATGCTCACCTATGTGGTAAAGGCTGGTACTTCCAGCCAGTTGTCTTTAGGGGCCGCTAATACGTGCCACTTCTTGACAAGCATAACCAATGGGACAAATATTATTAATTAACTTTATTACATCTGTTCATTAATTCTGCTGCTATATTGAACTTATTGGAAAGAAAAGGATTTTAATGAGTAACTCTTATAAGTTTCCTTTTTGTTGTAAAATTTACTTCTTTATAGTAATCAAAGATCAAAGTTATCCTCCTTGAAGACAAATACCTTTTTAGAATGAAATTATCCTTCTTTACCATGTTTAATTATTAAATATACTAGATGTAAAGCATCTTTTATTATTGACATATACTTATTACTTGAATTAACATTTTGAATTAAACTCAGAAAGCTAAATTATCATCATGGTCATAAAAATCATAGAAAAAGTACCATAAATAGAGAATATATTTTATAGACTATGAAAAACGCTTTCCTTATATGTAATTTTGTATGCATTCTGTATGAAGGCCATACAAGGAATTGCGATTTTATCTATAGTTTATTTAGAACCTGTAAACGCCGTTTTAATTCTCAAATGCAGAAACATTAAGAATGTTTTACAATTATGTAGCAAAGATGTTAAGGGGATTTGCATTAGTTATAACTTAGGTAATTAATCTGTTATGATCAAAATGGGGAAAACAGAATGATGTTTAGCAGCCTATCTACCATGGTTTGACATTTTCTAAATCATTCAAATATTCATTTTACTAAACTGTACATTGTTTATAAATTTATATTTTTATTAAGAAATTTTAATTTCATAAACGTGTATATAGTAAATATGCTCGTTTTTATGAACTTGGTCCGGGATATACTTCCATAGATGCGATAAACTTTAATTTCCATTTACTAACTACAGTTATAGAAAAACCCTTTTTTGCAAATTCACTTTCATGCATCCTTTGTTTAAATTCATTTTTTTCTCATATCTTTTTCAATTTTCTTTTATTACACGATTGAAAAAGTTAGATCAGTGATTTTATTGGAGAATTATAAAAGTAGTGAATAACTAATTGTTTCACTGACATTGAAATACTCAGTTTAAGCAAATTTGGGAAGATTTTCTATTGTTGAATCTAAGTTCCATCTTATTGCCCAAACACTAGAGTATAGTCAATAGCTACAATTATAATATCAGTGATATACTTTTACGAGAAAGTACCATGGATTGAAAAATCTAATGAAATCGACAAGCTCTGCATTGTCAATATGTGTTTGGAATGACGTTGCAGAAACAATGATGTCTTGTTCATTTTAACATGAACGCTTTATGGTAGAAATCATAACTAATATCGTAACTGAAATAACACACGAACATTAGCCATATGGATTGAAAGAAAATAAACTGTCCATCCTGAATTTCGACGACAGAATACACCGCTACTGAAATTTCATTAAAGAATTGCTTAATATCAGTTTAAATGTAGTTTATGCATAACAAGCACCAAATAAGCCACCCAACCTGTCTAGTGATTAGCGTAACTGACTACGGATTGGGAGGACCTGCGTTCGAATCCCGGCTCGGGCATGGATGTACTTCCTCTTTATCTCTCACTCTCTCTCTCTCTCTCTCTCTCTCTCTCTGTTTCTTGTCCTTTCCTCGGATGATGGATGAATGTGGCCCGCCCTATAAACGAGTTTGTGGTGGTGTGACGTGAGTAATGCTACTCGTACCTCCGTGACTTGGTTCACAGGTATCCACCGGATAACGATAAAAGGAGTATCAATTTCCGGTCTTGTTGCTGCAAATGGGCTAATGTTACTTACTTGCTCAAGGGTGCCCGCCATTAGAAATAAAAAGTACCAAAAAATTAAATCATTGAAAACATAATGAATGAGAATTAAAAAACTTTCTGATATCAACTAAGAAAATAGCATATTATTGCCATAGTATCCGAAACAATCAACTGATATGATTAAGGTATTTCTTTAAGGAAAACAACAATGAAATGTTTCATTGTTAGAATAAATGAAATGATTTGTTTTAAAAAAGAAACTTGAAACAGAAAAAGTAAATGATTACTTTACTTAATATTTCAGCAATAAAATAAAAGGTAAGAATTTTAAGTATGAATTTTATTTTCCAAGTTTTTTATAAAGTGAATGTTAAATATTTCTTACTAATATTACTATATTTATAGAGAGCATGTTGGTACAAAAAATTGTTTTGAAAACTAAGAACTATTACTTTTATTTAAGAAAAAATTTAATTTTATTCCTATTTACTATAAATTTTAAGAATTATTCTACTGATCCCTATGAATTCATAAAAGCGACCATCTACATTGTACATAAATGTATTCATTTAACATTTCAAAAACAACTTATTACCCTATATATTGAACCGTCAAACTGTAACTTTAGTTTGATTAGTACAAACACTTTATTCAACTAAACTCTCTTTTAACAAATTTCAAATATAAATTTTCTGTTTCTGTATCTCCCTAAATATAAATGGATTACATTTCAAATTTAGCTATTTATTAAGTCAAATTTAGTTTTAATTTATTCAAACTTAATTAAAATAATTGAATGTACAGAAGAGAGCTTTTAAATATTTTATTGTGTTTTAAGGAAATTTATATACATTTACGCGCGCTTTTCTATTGAATTAGTCTATATCATATCGTTTAATGTTTTATCATGATAATTAAATTAATTAATTAAATATAAATTATTCTTCTTGAATTTGAATGTAAATCATGATCAAAAATCAGTTAAATCTTATTTATAAAGTTAAAAAAAATTAGATACTCATTTAAAATAAAATGCTAACCTTAAAAGATAAATATATTTAAAACTAGAAAATTATAATTAATTATTTAAAGCTAGAATTAGGTTGTAGAGAAAAGGATTAAATATGCAAAGTTCTAAATAATATAACTAAATTTATGTTTTATAACCATATAAAAATCTAAAATCATGTGAAATAAATTTTTGAAGCAGAATGTAAATTGCATTTTTATTAAAAAATATAGAAAAGGATTCAAAACTTAGCTAGAAAATTTTATTATAATAGATAATATTAATTAAAACTCTTACTAATGAATGGTAAATAATTTAAGAAAAATGCAATCATAATATGTAAAAATTTATATTTATGCAAATCTATCACAAAAATTATTTCGTAAATATAAAAATGAAATCCTTAGAAATTCAAAGAGATTTGTGTTTCCTTTCCAGGCTC
>JAPDSC010029231.1:36985-57043 GCA_026290005.1 Latrodectus geometricus | reverse complement strand
GTTTTACATAACTTTTATGTTAATTATGTAAAACATCTACCTATTGATTCTATGTACTGCGTTATCAATTTTACATAATTTCATTTTCATACAAAATGTTATTCAATCATTCTATTGACATCTTTCAAATACACTGTTTTCATTAAAACATAACATGAGCTTCATGTTAAGCAATTTATTTAATTGATTATAAGCAGAGAAAAATCATCAAAATTTTAAATTTTAATTTTAATTAAATCTCGTAACGCTCTCTTCCGTTAAAAATCAGTTATTTTTTTAAACTAAAAAAGTAAAAAAAGTATAGAAAACTGACTGTGCATATAAAAGTGACGTTGCAATTGGTCTATAATTTTGCAGAAAAATATTGAGCATTATATTATAATTTTTAAAATAATATTAGAAAACATTAAACACAAAATGATTTGCTTAAGTGCACTGGATCATGAATGAATTGTTTGTTTTCTTATCTAATATCATTTTCATGCAAAAAATGATACGTATTTTCATGCAAAAAATAACTGTTAGATAAGAAGTGAAGAATCAATAATATAAAAGTTAATCTTTGAACAGCAAATTAATGAAAAATCTTTTTAAAGATGATAATTAAAATAAACTCTTGACCGTTATATCTTCATAATTATAATATACTTTAAAAATTTATTTTATAAAAAAAATCAACTGATATTAAATTTCAATGATCCTAACTGTACTATCGTTTATTAAAAAATCATTTATTAAAAATCATTTAATATTCATTAGTACATCTGGCATAATTTTCAAGGAATAAATAATTATATCCTCATTGCGTGAATAAATGTTTCCTTTCATTAGAAATGTGCAACAATATATATGAAATTTGGGTGTTTTCCCTAACGCTGTGTCGCTGTAAGGAATACCATCAAGGTTTCTAGATGTGTGTGTTCATGCAAAACAGTTTGTGACTTGATTACAATTATAATTACATGAAATATGCACAACTGAACATATTTTGCATTTATTTCTCTAAATACTCAAATTAATTGTGCCTGCTAGAAACTTTAAAATAAAAATTATTAGTAATAACTATAAAGATAATATAATTACGAGGCTTAGTAATGAAACATTGCTTCAATAATTAAAGCGATCATCAATAACTTATGGTTATAAATTGTTTGATATTCTAACATTGTCAAAGGTTAGATAATTTAGGGGAGGTTAAATAATTTAGAATTGATAATTAACTCATAATAGAAGATATATGCTTTATTGATAAATAATTTCTTAGATTCTCAAATTTTGGAAAATCATTCATTATTCTTAATTTTATCCTTAAATAACTAATATTTCTTAAAAGTATCACATTTATTCAAATTTAAGAGAATATTCTTAGTTTAAAATTTTATGAATATAGTCAAATAATGAAGTTACTTACAACTCAATTAAATTCAAATAAGCAAAAATAAAGTTTAAACTAAAAGAAGTGAAAAGTATGCTCTATATTTATATATTATTTCTATTATCGTAATATACCCATAGGTAAATTACAATTGAAATTTCTTTTGTTGTATTTTTTCTCTAATACTTTTATGGAAATAAAAATACCTTATTGAAATTTTGAAAATGGTATTGTAATTTTAAAGTTATTTTCGTTAATCAAACGCTCTTTTTGTTTAAGTTTCCCAACAATCTCTTTCTTTATATGTTGATTATCGCTACTCAGGTATTAGTAAATTCTCTGTAAATGAAAGTTTTATTTACTGTACAGTATTTATTATATAATATTTAATTTCAATTCGCTGAATATTTTTTAATGAAATTTATTTATAATCATAAAATTTGATAAATTTTTCTGTTCTTAAAAATAAATCAGTTTTACTGATAAATATGGCTCATGTTTACAATTTAGAAAAAAAAAAATTATTGAAGTTTGTCATATTTTAAATAGTTCTTATGTAAACGTTGACATATACAAGATTATTATTTCTATACTTTTTCTTGTTTAAAAAAATGGATTCGTGGTATATTTAAGAGTAAATAATATCACGGAATGATCAATTTAAATATTATAAATAAGAATTAATTGGTTCTAACTTTAATTTATATTGATTCAAAGAGCAAATTTTATGTAACTTAAAAAAAATCATAGTTCTTAAATGTGAATAGTATACAAAAATAAAAATTATTTATATTCATAGATTCTATTATAAATTGTGTAAAATATCAGAGCTTTGTTTATTTCTAAGCAGTTCTAATTAAATATATTCGAGACAAATAGAGTAAAATAATTTTCACTTGTTTTTGGTGTGCAAATTAAATTTCAAACGCACATGCTAAAGTTTTTTTTTAATTTTAAATCTAAAGGAATAAAAACATTATCGTATTTATTTGCCAAATTTTTATCCAAATTTTAAAGGAAATGAGAAAGACTGCAAGGAATTTAGTGAAATTTATAGCAAGGTCTCGATCTTTGACTTGTTTAAAACATAGATTATGTTCCATTTCAATATTTTAGCTACGCCATTTGTGTAATTAATGTAAATCATAAGTAACTTCGGTTTGAAATGACTTGTAAAGTTGTTTATGCCGCAATGTTCACTTTTTCGGAACTCTTCATTCTTCAAGAACAGATGAAATAAGTTCTTTCCTTTTAAAATCGTCATATATGTGTCATATCGTCATATATTAGAAATAGAGAAAAAGTATGTATGGTGACGAATCCCGGTTGATCGTACATTGCAAAGTGTAAGTTTTTAAAATAACGATATATATTTAATTTATTTTCTATTTTATTATTAATTACTATTATTTTAAATATATTTTTCATGATAATTTTGATGATTGTGAGGAACAAGGTTACGATTTTTCCAGTACTCTGTGGAAATATACGGGAATCCAGATGAAGGGAATATCGACTCTAATATTTATTAACGTCGTAATTAAAAAGAATCTAATAATTATTCCATTCCTCATTTTGTTTTTAATTCATTTATACATGAGACCATCTTTTATAATGCAAAGGAACATAAGTTTATAACACTTCCTTCATATTTAAGTGAAGAGTTAAACGAAAAATTTCTATTAGATTGGAATTCAATTTTAAAATTAATAAAATGAATCGTTATTTGTTCATAACTGATTTGTTATAATATTATAATTCATTGATTATTCTTAATATTTGTTAAGTTTTATGAAATATCTCTTTATTTAGAGGAATAATATTGATAAAAAGTATTTGAATACATAAAATAAAATATGGAAACGAAAAATGAATGCAAAATAAATATTTTTTAAGTTATTCTTTCATGCGAATTCGATGGAGTTCTATAATCGCAAGCATTATACGATTTCAAAAGCTTTTAGAAAGTATTCCAATTTATAATATTTTACTGATCCAGCATTTGAGAAGCAATAAATGCTTACTAAATATAAATTAAAAAACACATCGTTAATTATATTTGTTAATCGATATCTCTGTGTTATTTAAATGCTTAAATAATTTGATAAATAATTTCTTCAAATTTATGATTAAACAAATGACACTCAATTATATATTGAATTTATTTATTAGCATCCAGAATTATTGCCATTTTATAAACATTCTTCTTCTCAAATTAAAATGATGTATAGAGTTTTAAACTCCACTATCTTTTCCAACAATGTAACAAACGTCATGTGGTTTACATCACCTAAGTGCACTTTATAATTAGTATTCCTTAACTTGTAATATACTGTCTTTCATATGCACAACTCTGGAGCTTTTGTACTCGTATTTCACATTCCGTCACGCCTAAACTGGAAACATGTATGGATTTTGTTTATCTAAACTAATTGGGCGAGTTGGTGTTGCAATTATAGCGCGCCACTTATGCTGCTACCATGCAAAACGGTCTACCATCTGTTTTTCGTATAACTGCTTCTCTGCGGAACACAGTAAAAGATTTAAAATGTTTGGAAAAACTACTCAGCTCCTCAAATAAACACTTCGTTGACTTACGGTAGGTGAGACAAGATTCCAAATCATTAGTTGTAAGTTATGACCCTTTTTGCGAAAAGTCTGCCTTGTGTTATTGCGCTTTTCGGTCAGAGTAGCTCTGGAGTAAGATTAGATTATTAATAATGGCTGAAAGAGGTGGCTGCTGTGTTTTTATGTCTATGGCTTGGGTGTAAGCCAGTGTTTCTAATACACTTTTCTACACATTTTTCGTGAAATGTTTTATATTGTTTGTTATTTTTGGAACTGAAAGTGTAATTATGTTTAACTTATGAAGACAACGCGACATTTAAGGGAGACTCAAAGAAAGACAGCTCATTTTGTAGAACAAGATAAGAGTTTTGTATCTGCGACGGTGCCTTCAATTAAAGTTTTAACGACAAGGAGCCGCATGAAAAAAGTAAAAATAGTTTTACAGCTATCTCCCATAAAAAAATTAAAGTGTGGTTTCTTCTGCTAGGTAAACTTTATTTTGATTTCATATTTTATTTTATTATCTCTGTTATACTGTAAAAATTGTTATAAAATTGAATTTCTTAGTAACTTAATTTAAGAAAACTAACAGTACATTGAAAAATTTATAAAAAAAAAGTTCCAAAATGTGTCATTTGGTTCATGAAAATAAACAGATAGAATTTAAAATTCGAAATGTGTATGAATTTTGGAGGGATTTTTGAAAACGAAATGAATTCAACAATACTCTCTTTATTGTTTCCCAATTAGGGATTTACAGATTTCCAGGACTCTGTAAATTCTATAAAATTAAACATAAAATTAAAAATTAAATTAAGCAAAGTTTACTTAAATTCTATCAATCAGAAACTTATAGTATAACGCACAACAGATTATTCCACAACATTTAAAATAATTTAAAAATTATTTTTGATTAAGAATGTGTTCAGAATAATGTAAAACTATTTTAATTGTTATAATTCCAATGTAAGATATATGCAGAATTTAAAATTTTTTTATTTTGTGCCAACATAAGTTTTAAATTTCAGAATCTATTTTTTAGAATTTTAGTATGAATCTCTATCCATCAGTAAGCAAAAGCAAATTATATAGTAAATAAGATTACATTTGGTTATATTATTTGATATTTCGGCTGAATGTGTTTCATTTGAATTAATTTTTTTCGAAATTACCAAAGAAGCAATGCAGACATCTTATTGAGAATATAAATATTTTTATATTTCCTATATACAAATTAAATTAGGACAAACAAAGTTAAAAGTTTAACTAATTATATTACTATATCGTTATTTCCTGTAGATTAATGTTCAGTATTCAATAATTTAAAAAAAATTGTAACTTAGTATATTGCATTTACTTTTGATATCCTTTAATATTACATGAGAATCGTTAGGGATCTATGGATAAGTTTAAGCCATCTTTAGACAAGAAATCAGCTCTTTTATTTTCATAGAATTCGTGATGTGCATGTGCATAAGCAAAATAGATATCAATTCTATTTTTTAGCAAATTCTCAGTTAGTAGGGTTTCAATTACTAATTTGACACTGCTGGTATTACTATTCGAAAGATGAAGAGAAAAAGGGTAATCAGAATAAATAAAGTACCTTGAAGATGCCTTTCCATTACCTTTGATCCATTTGATGGCAAGTTAAATACACAGAAGCCTGAAAAATTGTACACTCATTCGTATACGGCGTTTAAAATAACAAACTTCAAAATAGTTCAAAAGGATAAATATAAGACCAACTTTGTTATTCATCTTTCTACCATCGATAAAGAAAAACCATATTAAATCGCATGTCAATTTTCTCTTTATGATTTCAGAAATTTTTGGGTTTTAAAGTAGTTGGATAAGGAAAATCAAGGATATGAGCATTTCCATTTATTCTACCAGAATATCAGCTGCAATGCTTCTAAAATGTTGTTCTTTTATTCAATTTTGAAAATTTGGTGAAGTTCCTGCAAGAACAAAAGTAGAATCACAGCTTAAAGTTTTATAACTGCTAATAATACGAAGAAGAATTCTTTGAGTCTTCCTCAGATTTCTTGTGCTAACCCTTTTAGCTGGAACATGTTCCCAAAGAAGAACTTGTGAACTTCCTCTTGTGAAATGAAAGGCACACTGCTTATATATCAGTTTCTTGAAGCTTGTTCCTAAAGTATTTTTTTCAATTCGATGAAAATCATTTTTAATTCTTTCACATTTGGTAGAAAGGAATATAAAAAAGTTAAATATACTTTTTCCCTGTTATTTTTTGACATTTAGACATTTAGATGATTAACACTTTCTACAAATTCCAATGGAAAATCATCGAGTAACGAAGGAGTAATATTTTATTCATCATAATTTTTGGAAGTATTCATAGCTTTATTTTGATTGAAAGTGTATGAGAAATCACCCAATTAGAGACGATATCTAGCACTAGATATCATTCAACTCTCTTCTTGAAAAATTAAATCGAAGTCTTCTGTAAATGCATTTTTTAAACAATCGTCTAATAACTTAAAAGATAATTTTTACATTTCACAAGTTTGTTAAACCTCGTTGCGCTTAAATGTAACAGTCTGAATTTCTCGATATTTTGAAATCTCGAATTTTTCTTCCCAAAAATGATATGACAATATTTAAATAGGTGCGTTCAGTATTTACACTAAATACTTTTCACACCTATTTAAATATTGTAACTTAGTGAGGTAAATACTGTATTTAGTGTAAGTATTTACCTCACTAAATTAATTAATTTAAGCCTTTCCTGCCTCCAATAATTAAAGTTCGGTTCGGTTAAAAGCATTTCTGATGAGTGTATAATCTTCTAACAAAAATATTTTTATGTTAGTACATTATAAACCAATATTTTAAATTAACAACAAAGTATCTAATTGAGGGGATTTTGCTTCCTTAACACTGTTAATTGCTATAGAAATCTCATGTATTTAAAATAACTACTATGATCCATTATTATATGTTATAAAACCAAATACAATAATAAATGAAAAATTAAAGTATAAAGGCAAAATGTTAAAAAATTATGTAAAATGTTATATTTTGTATTTGCAAGACACGAATAGACGTAATGTAATCACAATTTCTTTTTTCTGGCAATTGTGCATAGATCATGTACTATATATGAATTTTATAAAGAGGCAGCATTTTATGTATGCTTATTAGTTTGAGCTTAGTATTCGTTGATGGTTGTGTGTAAATATCTTTTGTACCATTATTTAGTTAGCAGAAATAAATTCAGAGATGTAGTATGTTATAATATTTTTAATTTATACACAAGACTAATTAGAATGCTTGCTTACAAATATTACATTTTAAATATTCTATTTTAAATATTTTTTATATTAAATAATTTAAATATTCTTTTAACAAGATTATCTCCCTATTATAATGAATAGTAGCTGACAATTAATTTTAATTAAATTTACTGAAATCATGCAACTAACTAAGAATCATTTTAAAATATTAACTTCTGTGCGTAGAATAATTTATAATTCATTTTATACAAAAAAAAATATTTCACATTCTAATTTTTATACCTATTGATAAGAAACGGATTTTTATATTCATCATTATCAAATTAGTAAGCAATAATAATTACGAAATAGGAAATATAGGAAATTGATTTATTCAAACTGCCTGATTAAGTTTGGTTATTTTGGTAAAATTTTGTACTTATCAAAAAAACACTTTCACCATCTTATCATAGAAATATGAAGTTATCTCCTTCATCTAGAAATTAAACTATTTCAATTTATAAACAATTGCTTTGGCACAGGTCAACGATTCCTTCCCATAAAATTCACACGTCAACAGCACGTCGAATAATGAAGTTATCACAGCTCAGTAGCATAGTAATAAATCCGTTCTTGTCGTTATCACGGATTATAGGTCAAAATTTTTAGCTTCTGTTCCTCACGCTAAATCGTCGAATCCAGTATTATTTATTGCATCTACCATATTTAGATAATATAGTCTACCAATGAGCCTGTGTGAGAAATGCTTGAGTTTAGAATCAAAGTAACATTTTCTCGCGACTGTGATGTATCAGAATTAAATGTGAAACAATAATGCTTTATGTTCTTGCCTGATAATGGATACGAAAAACAGGATATTTATAATAAAATATATCCAATATGGAAGTAGGATAGATATGACAAAAGATGAGAATTGCAGTAAGTTAAAAATATTTCTTATCAATCATTTATATTTGAATTTCAACATCAATGAAAGTTTGTCGTTTGACAATCTATAAGCTTATTTTCTTATTGGATAAATAAACTGTCTTTATTTATCGAGCTAAACTGAAATATTATTTTTGAATATTAATCTTGAAAAGCTTAATGATTTTCAAAGGAAAAATACTTAACTACTAATTCGTAAATATTTGATAAACATTTTATTATTTAAAATGTTTGATATTTTAAAAAAGTATAATATAATATAAAAATGATAATGTTTATGTTAAATTGATGTAAATTTAGTTAAAATTAAACGAACAAATTGTTATCTTGTTATTTGATTATACTTCAGATGAAACATTGGTATATAAATTACTTATGATTTTAAAATGATGTTATTGGTAACTAGCTTATGACAAATTTAATAAAATTGCTATTATATTAATATAACACATCATTCTATAAGTATAATTTCTAATTTTTAAATTTAAAAGATAATATAAAGCATTCTTTGTATAGTATAATAACAGGAAACATTTTAATTTTGTGTAAATTATAAAAATTGACTCAACAGTATTTTCAAAAATTATTCAGGACTATTTTCAGTGAAGTAATGAAAATTAAATATACGGAAATAATCTATTTAGATATATTTGATTATATATATGCATAATTAAAAAGTATTATTGCCATATATTTTTGGAGATTTAACTTACATAACTTATATGCAATTTACTTAAATGATAATATTTATTGACAAACATTCAGAATTGAAGTTATATTATAAGGGAAATGTTTATTCCCCTTTTTATTTATTTGCTTTAGGATTTGGGTATTTTTGTAAAGAGTAAGAATTAGTAGATTTCATATTAAGAGAAATTCATGTTGACATGGGTAAACATGTCTGAAAGGTTTTTCTTAAAAATAAAGGAAACCGTTATGAGCATTAAAAAAGTCCATAACCATTATTTTAAAATATTGCATCTTATAAATTGTAAATATTTTGATTCCCCCACATGTAATATTACTAAAAATAGATTATCTTTAAAATAATTATATTAAAACTTTAACAAGTATCCATGAAATGTATGCATTTTTTATGATTTAACTAAAGTAATTTTATAATCAAACTTAGTCATTAGTAGTAATTTTAAGAGGCAGGAAACAATTTGATGAAATAAGTTGAAATATTCTTTATTGCGAAAATTTAAATCTATAATGATCATTCACATGACTCTAAATTTCCATAATTATTGTTAAAGTGTTTATTATAAAGAAATAATATTAATCTATAAATTACAAAAATGAGTTTAATTTTAAGTGGAAAATTTTCCATTATTTATTTTAAGATCAAATAAATGTTTTTCGGCTGTTTCAAAACTTAAAATTATTTACGATAATTTTAAAATTTTACAAAAAATTTAAAAAAATGTTTTCATTGGTTTTATGTTCTTAATGGTTGCGAAATTTAATTCGATAAAGATAATAATTTTACTAATATGTTTCATAGTGATAACTTTTATGTATACAATTAAAAAAATAGATTTCTTTCGATAAATTTATTTATAACTAACTCCTTATATTGACGCTTTATTTCTAGTAAGAGTTTTAATATAAAATTCTTTTTCGCTGACAGCGCATCTTTTACAAAATTATAATAAAAGAAGTACAATATCATAATAAGAGTAAAAAGTAATAAATTGAAAATTATGTAGAAGTGAATTATTTTGTTTAATACTGAATTATTTGTTACTGATTTGGATTTATTATTTCTGATTGATAAAGGTATTAAATATGATTTTTAAAAACGTTTTCCTGCCTGACTCATGATACTTAGAAAAAAATATACTGCCAGTAATCTGTACAAAACAGTCTGAAATAAAATAATATATAGTTCATTGAGATATAAAGCTTTGTAATTATAAAATGGCAAAATTTATAGTTGTAAACTATTACATTATATAAAAATATTCATCAAACACCTGATGAAACTCAGTAAAAAAACATTATTTGAAATTAACAATATTTATAAATATTATAAGAACATAATGTTATTAACCAAAATATTGAAGAATATCGCTTGTAAGCTCTATCTCAAACAATTCTAGTATTTTTGAGAATTGCAAGAATACATCTATAAGACCATTTTTCATATTTCTCTTTTCTTTAATTTTACTATTTATTTATAAAAAGAAATTATTTATATTGAAGAAATTTTTATTATGAATTTTTTATTATGTTATATGATTTTATGAAATATATGGTAAGAATCACTTTTACAATAATATTTTAATAGAAAGGAAAAAAATTTTTTAAACAATTTAAAAAAATCGCTTTGAATATTTATTTGAGCAATTTTATTTTTGAAGAGAAGTATAAATATGTTAATTAAAACGTATATAACTGGGATTTTAATTGTATATTTGAATCTCTTTCATTAAGTCGATCACCGAAATTGACTAAATGAATAATTTTACTGTTTTATGCAGTATGTAATCTCTATTGTGATGTCACGAATTTTTAAAAATAATTTGATTTAAATTATTTAAATTTTTATGTTTCGGAAAATTTAAAAGTGTAACAAATCTATGTTTCTAATTACGATGAAAATTAATTTAAGGAAAAATATTTTTTAATGAATTATTTTATTCATTAACCATTTCTAATATTTTATCATCAGTCATCAAATTGAATTCTTTAAATGTTCTTTAGAAATAATGGAACATAGTTTGCAAATACTCATTTAATTATCATTTGTTTGTATTTATTACATATTGCATTTAAAATACTTGAAATATTAATAAAAATTGTATACAAAACAATAATAAAGTTATCTTTTTCTTTAAAATTAAACTATATTCACTGGCACTCTCTCAGTTTTAAGGATCATAATTTTCATTATTTAAAAAAATAAATAAGAGAAATAATTCATTCTTATAAAACACTAATTTGAAAAATCATATTGTGGTAGCATTTTATTTAACGATGATTCATGGTCATAAAAAGAAATTTTTTGAAAATATTTTGAATATAAATATGGAAAGATAATATTCTTCATATCCTTTGGCATGAACAAATACTGTAATAAGTCGAATATTTTTTTTCTGAAAACATTTACAGATCCATCTTCAAAGGAAAAAGTTTGACATTTTAAAAAAAAATAATGGGTGTCTATCACTGAATTCCTGCGTAAGAATAATCCTTTTCCAGTATGTTACTTACCTATAACGAGACATGACTTGCCTGATGAAATAGGGTTGCCATTGCCCGTCCGAATAATCTCGTAAAGGCGTATGCTTTCTTATCTGACAGCTTTCTTTTTCCGTAAGCAAGCCCAGCTTAAAAAGAAGGATCTTGTTATCTCAAAAGACATTTTTTTTTTGCTTAAGGGCTTTTTTGCACTTTATAAATAGCTCTTTAAGAGTGCATGTGAGGTTTAAGACACTAAGTCTGAGATGAAAACTGAAACTGCCAACTTAAAAGTAAGATAAAATGAAGACTTAAATTAAATTTAAAAGTTATATAAGGTTCTTCAGGCAAAAAGAAGCGAATAAATAAAAGCCAACAATTTTAGCTTCAACTAGTTTAAAAGAAATAATATTTTTTGAATTTTTCAACTACAGTAGCAAAAAAAATTTTTTTTCTGAAGAAAACAATTGTAATTCAAACAATAAAAATACAACTGAACTAAAACAAAGGAAACAAGGATAAAGAAAATTTGTTTTTTTACATTGCATATTCATTTTGTTCGTTTTATAATGTAATACATGTTAATTGGTTTTACAATTGAGGATTACGTAAGCTGTTTGCAATACTTTTTTTTATTATTTGTAATTGCATATAAAGTCTTTGATCAACATATAGTCTGGAATTCATATGTGAAAAGTGAAAAGAATTATTATTTGCCTAAAATTCTCTCTCATTCTTCAATTTAAGAATAAAATTATTTTTTTAAACTACAAATCTTTCATGAAATATTTAAAAAAAAGAAAGATTTTTGTTTTAATTAATTAATACCTGAATCCAGCCTAAAAAACTTTAATATCATATTATAAATTATTTTAAAATTATTAATAATTGTTCTGTCAAACACAGAAGATGATTCGTCATAGTTTTCTGGACTTAATGATATACTTAGAACTTGTTGTTGTTAAAAGTCAAACAATAACATGTCGTTTACTTCTATTTATAATCGGGGTTATATATGAAGAGGAATTAATAGTTTTCTTCCCTTCCAGTAGATGAAATATAAGATACCTTTTTCAAGTTAATAATTAATGTATTCTGTCTTGTTCTAATAATGTATTTTTAAGTTTAGAGTTTAATACTGATATTTTATAGTACACATAAAATGAAATAAAAATCATTATAAATGATATTTTTCATTTAAATAAATAAATGAAATTAATAAATTTGTCTAATTGACCCTATTAACAAAGTCAACTATCAAAAATACTTTATACAATGCAAAGAAAGATATCTTTCCCTTTTTATCAAGGACTACTGTTTTTATACTTTTCCCTGAATCTGGACATTTAAAGGATAACCTTAATAAATAAACTATGAAAATGATGAAAAATGCAATTAGGTCTTATAATTTTAGCCTTGGACAATAAAAAAAGAAAATCGTTTAGTAATGCACAAAAAAATTATAGTGAAACATAGAAAAAGTGTCAAATCTTCGCCTTCAAAATTGTGAAAGGTTTAACGTTCAAATAGATATTCTATAGGCTACGAAATGTATGACTGGACCTTGAAAGGAATTGCAGCAATTGAATGATTTTACGACCAAGTAAATGTATGGTTTTCACAGGTTGAATTGCTGTTGAAGGATCATTGAATTGTTGATGAAGAATGCTGAAATGTTTCCTTTATACATAGAAACAGATAAAATGAAGAAAGAAATATGAATAGACGAAAATTCCATGTTCACGAAATGTACAGTAGAATACATAGAATGTGGAATTGATACTACAATGGCTGCAAAATAAGCTAATTTAGTAATGTTTGCAGAGTAAACGCTAATCTTTTACTTGGAAAACAGTTCAAAATTGTACCCTTACGATATTTCTTTCAATTGTTATTGATACTTTCCCATTAACATGAAAAATTGTTATTTTGAAGTGCACAAACCACTTGGATGAAGAAGAGTAAAAATTTATGGCAATTGTTTTGTTTGTTTGGTAAAAAAGATTATTATCAGATGGATAGACATCTGAGGTACAGAATCAATGATACCATTTGTTTGAATTTCATAATTTACCACCAAACACAATGGCTTGTCATAGCATCAAACACAATTGAAACTTTATTTATATGTATAAAATAGACATCAACCACATAACTCATTGGTAAGGAGCTATAACTGTTTGTAATTCTTTATGGTCAGTGACTTAAAATACGATAACAGACATTATTACTTATAGTATCTGTTAAATACAAATCTATTGCTTCTTTCTGCTTCAAAGTGTTTTTTCCAATCAATACAGAATAAAATTGTCCTTCTTTATTTATCTTTTCTTTCCCAGACAATGTTATAATATACTGTAATCTAATATTCAGCGTAATATACTCATATTTACAATGCTGAGTTATGCTGATGTATATTAAATGCTTCCTTCATAAAACTGATACTTACATTGCCGAGTAGAGAAAGTTTTACAAACTTTATGAATGTATCTACATATTTTATGACGATGTTTAAGATTTCTTGCAAAAAAATACATATATACCTATTATTTTCTAACTGTTACACATATACCTGTTATTCTCTATCTGTAATCCCAATTAATACTTTTCATTGATGTTATTATCTTTTCTTCGTCAGGCAGAATATCAACCCAATCAAATCTCTCTCAAACCGATTCTTTGCATACCTTAAAAGTTATCCTATTAATAATAAATTAATAAATCCTTAAAATTTAAACCTGTTATTGTTGAATATGTCATAAGTATAGGGAATTTAGTATTACATACATAAAAAATGAATTCCAAAAAATTAAATCCATTGAATAATTCTGTTCTATAAAATTATTCTTACTAACAATATTTAAAAAAATCCTCATAATTATAGTTTAATCATAAAATTACAATGCAAATTGAATAACATTAAATTTTTATTCATTAAACTTTGAAACATTTTAAAAAACTTTCTTCAAAAACTTCTAAAATCTTAAAAGGGTTCTTTCCCAAGCATTTATAGAATTTAAGAAAAAATAACAGTCATGAAAAATATTTCCATTATTGGTCACGAAAGGGTAAAAAAATATTGCGTTAACAAAAAAATATTTCTGTGCAAAAATGTTTCAAGCTGTAAATAATTAAATTGGTTAGTGATAACTTTTGTAAAATTAAGTCTTTGTCTTATAATTTATGGAAATGTAAAATAATTTAAGGATATATGTGCAAAAGAAATATAAAAATTACTTTTGGAAGTATTGTAATATGCAGAAAAATTGCAAAGAGTTAAGAAAATATTTTTATCTAATGGCTGTTTTTCATTTATTGCGATGAAAAGGAGTAGAGTTAAAATTATCTGATTGCTGCAAATATTTTGGTACAACTTGAAAAGTAAACAAAAATATCAATTACAAAGTTGACTACTTGATATATTTATAATTTTTTGATATTGCTTGCTGTTCAATTGCGAAAACCTGTGATCAATTTCTTTTGAAAATGTTTTCTGAGTAATTACACAAATTTACAAACATCACTGAATTAAAAATGTAGTATCGAATTTAGTAAGAATTAGAAAATATTATTGTCATTATTTTTGTCAATAAAGGCATTCTTTTTTACAGTAATTTAATAATTTTTATTGTTGATATAGCATATCAATATTGCTTATAAATTAAAGTGAATTTGATTACATATTATTAAATTTATGTACTATTGAATAATAATATAATACAGTGAAAAATAAGAAATGCAATTTAATTTTAAATTAATCTACTTTTAAACTTCATATATTTCTGTTTTCTTCAAAACATTTCTAAAATTTATACTGAAAAATTGGAGTTTACTAGGTGGACTAGTGGGATTTAATTATAATACATTATTATTTAATTTATGTACTGTTAAATTTTATTATATTTATATACATAACAAATTATTATAATGGTCTTTAATCTTAGTCATTTGCCAATTCTATTTTCTTTTCTCATAATCATTATTTCTTTTTTAATATTTGAAATTATTTCCCATAAAAATAGTTGAGCATTTACGTTTTAGAATTTTTTTATATATAAAAAAATTTTGTTTTAAAAATTAAAATACTTTAATCGGTAAAAACAACTTTTCTTTATATATATATATATATATATATATATATATATATATATATATAATATCTTCCAATAAATTATATAAATTATTTTCAAATTTGAGTTTCACTGTTAAGTCTCAAAATTAATTTATTTTAAAAATAAAAAAACTAAATTTTAAAAGGATTTTTGAGTGTGCGTTGTAAAATAAATTTTGAATTAATTGCATTATTTGAATCGAATGTAATATTTTCATTAATTATAAAAGATAATCTTTTTCGTCACCTTTTGATAGTTTCACATTTTAGATGAAATTTGCCAAATATTTGCAAAAGGTTAATTTTAAGAAAGTCAAAATTGAAGGCAACAAATTTTCCTGGACTACCTATTTCCACGATGGATGAAATCAACCTCTGTTTCATAATGAAACATAATTAAGAACAAAATTTCTCCTTTATGTTATTCAGCAGTTACTTTCACTTTTTTAACAAGAAATTTTAAAATTGATTTTCTTTTCTTTTTTAACCTTGCAGCTCAATACATCACATGATTTTCATACTGAAAGCGCACACACATTTCATAATTCTTTAATACGTATTACCTTGAAAATTACTGTAATATGACATCATTTATAAGAGTACAGCTTAATAGTTATTTGCTTAACTCTAACTATTTCTGAATAATAGACCTTCAACTTCTTAGCAATGCCTTTATAAATATTGTTTGAAGTTTCTATGCTTCAAATCATTTCTAATTCTTTTTGCCATGTACTTTCTCAATTATTTTAAGTTTTGTTGAATATTTTACACTAATCGTTTTACATTTACATTCGTTTCCTTGAAACGGAATTAATTTAGATAAATTTTTTTGCTTAATTTTAATGTTAAAAGGTACTGACGATTATGCTTCTGTTCAAATACACAGTTAAGTTTTGAAAAATTTAATAAAAGACAAACAATGCACATTTGTAAAGCAAGAAATTTGACAATTTTTCTTTCAGTTTTGTCCTTAAAATAATGATTGAAAATTTGGATTATAAAAAAGATGATATACGTCTAAATGAAAAATAAAGGTGTACACCAAATGATTGAGTTTTTTATTTATTCAATATAATATTTTAACAACTTTATACTTTAAATTTTGTTTATTAGAATGATTTGAAAAAATCAATCTTGCTAAGTAATTTTTAACCTTTCCCTCGACTGCAAGCTCTAAACGTTCTGCAAATTTATACACAAATAAAATGATGCACAAATGTGTTTCCATGTGATGTGATTACAATACTGTTTTGTAGCATATTCATTATCCTTGTGAAAAGTTCTTGTATTTTAATCATTAAAATTGAATTTTTTTAAATAACAAATTTGTATTTAAAAATATTGAGGATAAAAATAGTCGTGATTCTTAATTGATGACTCAAAAATAAATAAATAAATAAAATAATGTGAAATATATAGAAATTAAATCCAACATTTTAAATCTTGATGCACTTATAGGATTGATTGCATTTTATAATTTACAATCTATCTCACGAAGTATATTTCAAAGTTTAAAATTTATAGCAGCATATCAAATGACGGGCAACTTTTCAGTTGTTCTGTGTTTATTGTTTGAATTTTAATTTAAAAAAATGATTATGAACGAGAATAATTGTCAAAGGCTACAGAGATTCGATCACCCATTTGATTATAATTTTAAAATTCATGTATTTTTTCTTATTTGCATGTTGATTTTTAGTAAATAGAATTATTGTATTTGCGGAATATAAGAAGCACTTTTTTTTTTAAATAGTTCTGAAAAACAGTATGTGTCTTATACAGGTCCATATATTGGGTTGTTCGGAAAGTCATTTCGTTTTATATGAAAGTGAAAAACGTATAGCGAATAAATATTTTATTGAAATGTATATTGCCAATTCTAGTCCAATACCTTTTATCGTCTTTCAGGTCGTAGCATGATTTCATTCTCATAAAATGGTTGGTTACCACTAGCAAAAATCTGATTTAGGTGGGAAAACGAAATGACTTTCCGAACAACCCAATAGAAACGTTAAAATTTCAGTTCTGAGAATGAGAGTTCAGCGAATGAGTTAGCACTATCATCAACGATTACAGCTGGGTTTGTTTAAACTTTCCAATTTTTGAACGACTTTTAAGTGTGTGAAATTTCTACTGTTCAATTTTCTTAAAGTGGCTATGGTGTCGGCATTGCTATAATATAACATGCAAGTATGTGTGATTGTATATTGTATCATGGAAACAGGGCTTGAAAGAGGCATTTCGGGCCACCCAACTGAGAAAATGATAAAAACCTGATGGAATTAAGAATCATTGATGTACTTTCAAATAAAACGGAACAAAACAGAAAAAGTGTGTCATTAGTAATGATCTGAATGCTACAGAGGGCAATTTGTTATATGAAGAATTAGATGATGATTTGATGATTTAGAGTATATTTCAAGTGATACTTCATTTAGCTCTGAAAATGGGTGTCTAGGTTTTGACAAAAAAGATTAAAAAGCATTCTTTCCGAGATAATTTGGGTACATTGTTTTGTATTTGTATTTTATTAAAATATAAATTCTTTAGGATGATTAATAAAGTTTTGTCCTTCAAAAATGTACAAAAGAAAGAAAGAGTCCGGTAAATATGGTAATTTCTTTTTTCTATGACTATTAAATTACATTATTTTAAAATTGAAATTCTAATATCTCATATATTTGCATCGCATTTTCTTCCTCAACATTCAAATTGCATTAAACACTGAAAAGGTAAATATATAAATTAGTTTGCTTTATGAAATAGCCTATTGTATTTTAAAAAAGTTTAATCTACTGTTATCTGAAGACATCTTTAATAATCTTCTCCAAATTATTTTCGCAGAAAAGAAAATATGATAGGAATTTAAAAAAGAAAGTCATCATGTTATATTTTGAACTTTTTCAAAAACATTGTAATTACGACAAGGATTTAATATATTCGAATAAACTATCGAGACTATTACAAAATTATAAATAACTTTATTCAATTTTTCATACTAAGGAGTTTTCAACGTTTTTATTACTTTATACTATTTTTAATGCATTATTTAATGAAATATATAATATGATTTTTTTAAGGGGAACACATTCACCTTAGGAATTAAATTATATTTTGAAACGTTTTTAGTATATATCAATAAAATAAAAAATGCCAAGATGTGTATTCTTTATGGCCTACGTCAATCTTACAGTTCATCTTGAAAATTCTAAACAGTTAAAACTTACATGAGAAATATGGTGGGATTACATTATATTGTATCATAAACTGTTTTCAATCGTTTATTTTGATTTCTTCCTTTTCTAGTTAAATCGTAAAACATAAAACAAATATTTTACAGTTTATTACTTGCAATATGGGATGAAGTACTGAACTTGAAATATCGCACATTAAATCAGTTGCTAATTCATCTATTGATGATTTAATAATTCTTTATTGTTATGCATTAAGTTGTCATATTTATTAATATTTTATTTTAGTGGTTATATTTTATAATTATTTAGAGTATTATTTTAATTGATTATTTCTTTCAAAATTATGTAAAATTAATGAATTTGAATAGTTTCAAAATTCATTAATTTTAGATAGTTTTGATATTTTTACATATTTTAAAATACGTAAGCTATAACTGATGTTTAAATAACTTAATCAACGTCATACAACTTACAATAATTCATGTTTAAATAACTTAAATAAATAATTCTGCTTTCATATGCTTGTTTATGGATGTGCAACTTTTATTTAAATATAATTGAAAAATTATTTAAAAGTAATAAAGTCTTGGACATTTAAATAAAAACACTTAAAGTAAATACACTGAAGTACAATCAATTAAATTTTTAATGGTCCGCCAGAAAATTTTGAGAGAATTTTGTGAGAGTTTTAATCCCCATTTTATTTACCCAAATATATTTAATATAATCTGTAAATATTAATAAATGTATCTAAACGAAAAACATCTCATTATTTGATGATGAACGTTTATTTCAAGAAAGTTCGAAACACTCATTTATATTTTACTGAAGACATTCTCTATGCCGAAAGACCTAGATATGAGTTAACATTTATCAAGAAAATAAGCTTTTAAGAAGTGTCCTGAGGTAAATAACACTTATATAATCAGTTCCGCTATTTTTTTAAAAGTATATTTGTTTCTAAAAGACAACAAACGCTAACTAACAACATAAGCTCATATATGTTACTAGTTTTTCAACAGTAAACAGTTTTCCGTGCACACTTTGTAGATGTTGTCTCTTAAGAAATGGTACCCCATAACTTAAGGAGAAGATTTATTCATTCCATTTGGAGCGAATGCATGTTTAAAGGGAAAATGATGACCGGAACTAATAATGAAGAACATTTCCCTTCATCAAAGTGACCTGAACTTACGGAAACACCATTGCTGCGTTACAAATTTGATAGCATTATCAGATATACGTAGATAGAGAATAAATCTTAACTTCGTTTTGTTTCTAACCGTATCGAATGCACGAGTTGAAAGAAAACATTTTTTTTGTAGCTTTTAAAGTACTGCATTATTTATTTTGTTTGCTTTTTTTTACAAATTCTTGACAAAGTAAATTTTTTTTGACTGCGTACGCAAATGAAGCACATACGTGATAAATTTC
>JAPDSC010029231.1:2046-31985 GCA_026290005.1 Latrodectus geometricus | reverse complement strand
TAATTTATTTAGGATCTTGGAAGTAGGAAGTAAGTTTAAGTAGCTTATCTGTGTGATATCATAGACATGAATGCATATTTCAGTGACGCTTTTACACCCGAAAGAAAATCATATACGAAGAATGTATCACTGGTTTTCTTGGAAGCATTACCTTATAATAGACATATGATAATTATTCAGATTGCTAAAATTACGACTCTTGATAAATAGTTTTGCTAGTAGACTTTGTGATTAGATGCAAATCAGATATTTTCTATAGACTAATGCGAAACATTTTCTCTTTCATTGAAATCGTTGTACAATATACATCATTGTACAATATACAGTTACTATTTAATTAAAGTTAAAAAAAAAAAGAATATTTCATCGATATAGAAGTAACTAGATACGTAGTGCATTTTATTTACAGCATTCTTCAACTGTCTAAATTAGGCTGTTAAAATGTGTCAAGATCAAAGGCTATGTTACGGCAATATAGCATAGAGATATGGTTCTGCGCTGATGGAATATCCAGAGATGAACAAAAGTTAAGTCATAAGTTTTAGAACAGTTTATAGTTTCATTTGGATACATACATACACACACACATGTATATACTCTATTTAATAATTTGAGATTTAAACGTGAATTAAAGAAACATTTTAGAGAAGAATTGACCTTTTAAACACCATTTTTTACATGTTTTAATGAGACAGCAAAGACAGATTCAGGTCGAAGTTGAAAAAGAGTAGTTTTAATGTAGGAAACAAGAGATATAAATAAAATGTAATTAACAATGCTTTTGTTGGAGAAGGAAAATAAGGTTTTCTCTATTTTATACAAATGTAAGTCTTGGGAATTAAATTTAACGGCTATTGATAACAGTGTATTATGGTCAGCAAGCATAAGAAATTGTCCTATTTGATTACGGAAATAATTAAAAGCAAAATATTTAATAACCTACAAATATGACAATTAATTAAAGATTTTACATTTGTAAATTCGATCAAGAATGCTGCACAACTTAGATTTTATTTTTTTCATTTGATGCAAAATTTTGAAAACAACCTTCAATAGCTCATGAAAATGTTTCAGTTTCAAATTATTTGGATGTAATATGAGGTGTAACATGCATTATTCATACAGTCATTTTTTTCCAAAACTTTTAGGGAATTTTGAAAAAGTTTTCCGTCAGGAATTATATAAAAGATTTCACCAAAATGTCAAAACTCTAGAGGATCTCTATTAGGAATATTAGAATGTGCGAATGGTAAATTCATGCTGGAATTTAAAAGAGAAGTATTCGAAAATGCATTCTAGAATAGGTAAGAAAACAATTGCCAAAAATTTCAGTTATTATTTGGTTTTCATCGATTACTTTTCTTCCATTAGGGTATACAATATTACTTGTATAATACAGCAATGAAAATAGCGTATTTTTTACTTGATTCACGGATCTGTATAATTTCTTAATCTCAGAAATTTGATACCGTTGAAAATTGCTGCCATATTTGAAATCTGAGCCTTAATTTTTATGAAATTAATATACTTTAGCATCAAAAATATTATTTTCTAAAATGTTTTACGTTGCATAACGCCAGCAAAACGTTTCCATATTATCAAAACTTTTAAGGAGGTCATTATATATCCAGTTGTCTTTTGTAAGGAGCATTAAGTCAAAGTGGCTAGTTACAAAATAAAATGTTCCTTCAGTAATCGTTATAGTTATAGTACTATTCTCAGTGGCCTGCAATATTCTTTCGATTACAATATGCGGCATGGCAATTTCAAATGAATCACAAAACTTGATGATCATTTATAATAAATCCTGCCTCAATTTAGGATTCCTTAATTTAGTTATCTGAAGTTTTGTATTACATTGTCTGTCAAAACAATTTCTCTGTCACTAATAGTTGTTCTAAAATAGGTTTTATTTACAGACACAAATACACATATTTTATAAGTGTGATTGTGTCTGATACGCAATTCTTCTAACATGCAAAGAATAATTTAAATAGTATTCAAAAATTTAAAAAGAATTGCAAAAGAACGTCAAAAGAATTGCAAAACTTTTGATCACCGGTTGCAGTGTTTACTTTGGGAAAGAAAATACAAGAATTGTGTATACATTTATAGAAAATCTGCTTCCCCATCCCAAATACATCAAAGATAACCTGTTCAGGTACACAATCAAATGATGTTTACTCATGCATTTTGATGGGATATATAATACTGTTTTTATTTAATTAGTTTATTATCAATGTATAATTTTGTTTTAATTTCTAATGATTTATATGTATAAATCTTAGCAAAACATTTACATACAATTTCTTGTATACCTACCTATATGTTCCTTTTGTTTTCATTTATGTTTGGTAATTTAAAGTAAAAATTTTTTGAGCAAATTAAGAGTATAATAAATTACCCAATTAATTTATACTTGAACAATGACAATATGTTGGAAATAATATAATAATGCATAAATATCACGTTACAGATAACATTCTGAAATAAAAGAATAATTTCCATTTTATAAGAAATTAGAAATTTGTAACAGTAACGAGAGTTGGAAAAACTTTATATTTTATAATTATTAATATTTTAAATGATTTTCAAACATTTAAAATCATTTAAAATATTAATAATTAATATTTTAAATTACAAAATCAATAAAATTTTGTAATTTAAAATATTAATTATTTTTAATATTTTAAATAAGATTTAATGTACATAAAACTGAGGGTGATAATTCAGTTTTATGTACATTAAATCAATAAAAATTACATAAAACTGAATTATCACCCTAGAGTCATGTTAAAATTTTAAAAAATGAAACAAAATATTTATATTAATACTGTAAACATAAAATCAAAACAAATATAACCTCACAAATGTCTATCAAATTTAATATAAAAAAAACACATTTTTGTGCGCAATTAGTACATTACTTAACAAGCTTTAAGAATAATGATAAATCATTCCGTCAGTTTTCCTAATTCAATTTATTTTTATTTAAAAGTAAGAATTCATTTGATGTGAAGGCCATATCAAATTGAATTTTGAAATTCGCTTCTTGTTTTTCCGCAAACACGTGTCTTCAGATAGGTAGGTTGATGTCATCTAAATTTATTTCAATCCTTATTCTTCTGATGTCACTTTTGATTCAATTTTAAAAACATGAAAAGAAAAAATATCTATTAATAATTCAATTTCCATTGATTTGGGGAAATCTGAAATTGTGAAATTTTATTTGATTTCACCATGTCTAGTCCTTTGTTCCCCACTTAATAGTTTATTCTTTTCAATGGAAAATTGATTTCAAGATTAATTTATAGTTAAAGAAGATAATTATATATGTTTTCGAGAAAGATTTCTACAAAATGTGTTAGTAGATTATCATATGAATATGCATCTATGACAAACTGAAACTGTTTTTTTATTGAGTTATATTCTGAATATAAATATCTTTTGTAATTATTTTAATTTATTGTTTTATATTCACGAAATATGGTGAATTGAAATGAAGTACTCTACAAATAAAAATATTAAATTTATTGGGATGTAATAAGCAAATTATATTAACTATTATTACTTCATTAATATAATTAGCAATGAAGTATTGCAAACTTACAGCTAATGAAAGCATTTTTAAGGAATTAATTCAAACGTAATTTAACTAAAGTAGTTGGAGTATTGTAAACATATTTAATGAATCTCGAAAAGTAACCTGTTTTAAAAATATTTTAACCATATTATTACATATAAAAGTATAAATAATTTAATAAAATAGAATATAATCAAAACTTCAGCCTTAGCAAAATAAAAAAATGCAAAAGCTTTTTAATATGAATTCGAGAAAACCATTATATTGTGTAAACTAAGGAAAAAACTCATATCATGCTGTTTCACATAAATATTTTATAAAGAGCAATTAACAATATGCTTTAAATGCAATGCAGGATTATTGTTAATGGTTTATTCTTTCGGTGAGTAATCAATCAGTGGATATGGTTTCATTGAAATTACATTCTCATGTATGGAAAGATTATAAAATCAAGAGATAAATAATATAATTAAATTAGGTGAAAATGTGCTTTAGGTCCCCTACTTGGCGCGTTTTCAAAATCCCCGATGCCATGGCGAAAATTCTACCGTTATTTCAAACTTAATTATCGACCAATAAAAAGGCTAAAACAAAAGAGTAGTTAATGAGCATGCGCGAAACATTTTTCAAATTCAAGAGTTGGCGAATAGGGGACCTAAAGCGCATTTTAACCTTAAATTATTTTAAATGAAAATAGTTTGTGGCACTTTTTATGTGTATAAAGGCGCCAATATTACGTGATTTTTTATAATTAGAAATATTTTTACAAATATATTTTCTGTAATATGGAATTAAGCTGTTGAAACAAAGAACATCCTTTCAATATATAATTGATCTAAATAATAATTCAGAATATAACTAGCATGATTGCACTTTGGAAGCCATTTTGATCTAAACCCTATAAAGAAACCAAGAATGAATTTGACAACGACCACGGTTTTGGATGGTCTAAGTTGCATTTTTGTCTCAAAAACTCAATAACTGATATAGCATCTTTCTCTTTTTCTACAGCCCTGAATCAGCAATAGGACATTTAGCTTTGAAAATGTTAAACATGTATAGATCTTCTCAGAATAATAATCTAAATAATTAAAGTGATTAAATCCGTAGTCGCTAGAAAACTAGTAAACTTATGACAAGACTAGCATATTAAAAGGGTAGATGATTACTTTCATAAAAGTGCAAAGGTATTTTACTTGGATGTTTCGTATAATATACGATGTCACTCCAGACTTACTCTTCTGGTTGAAACAGAGAATAATATGACTTAATGACATATGTATTACTGTAATATAATTTACAATAGTTAGATGAATCTTGTTAGCAAATTTTAATATTTCTCGGACTTGTATAGCAAGAAGAAATAAATATTTTGTGAAATAACAATACTGTTTGGTAGAAGGGAAAAGAAGGTGATGTAAATACAGTGAAATATTTAACTTCACAGAGAAACAGATTAGGAATGAATATTTTTGGAAAGCCTATTCAATAAATTTGCCTACCCTGTCAAATATTACTAGTTACTTGCTAACACTTTTGGTTGACTATTACCCCTGGATACATGACAACATAGAGAAATTCCTAATAGTACATATTGATTGTATATCATGTAATCATCAATTGGAGATGCAGTGTGAATGTATGAACTGATATAACCACGTTTTCATATCATTAAGTAAAAAAGCAGGATTAGACTACAATATTTAAAGAGTATAACTTATTTTGATATTATCAATTACAACTTAATCTCAGTACGCTATACTTTTCTTAATCAATTGGTCTATTTATGAAGGGTACACACTTTTTGAAATATAAAAACATATTTAAAAGTAATTTTATGTTTCCTTTTTATAGCTTTTTTTATACAATCATAAAAATGATGTTGAGTTTAAAGTAATTATAGAAACTCAAACGATTGTAGGCATTTTAAAAGAAGTTAAATCAAAGAATTTAATATTCTTAAAAATAACCCAAAAGTATTTTCTTTTTTAGATGTATGCAAATATTTTAGGTTTCTATATTTATATATGATAACAAGCAAATTGATGTTGCTCATGCATTTAAATATAAAAATTTGATCGGTTTTTTCCAAATGTATTTATTTGCAGTTGAGTAAGTTTAGGTGAGGAATAATTACACTGAAAATAAATGTGAATAGCAAAATCTAAACAAACTTCTGATATTTTAAGTGTTTAACATTTTGGAGTTAAGAGGATAAAATATTATCCAATTCGCAGTTTAATTCTATAACTTCCAATTCCGTTTTTTATTTTTTTTTTAATTCCAT
This sequence comes from Latrodectus geometricus, assembly GCA_026290005.1. Lineage (NCBI taxonomy): Eukaryota > Metazoa > Arthropoda > Arachnida > Araneae > Theridiidae > Latrodectus > Latrodectus geometricus. The sequence continues at coordinate 26,115 of JAPDSC010029231.1, read as the reverse complement.
AGCATAATGGTAAATGCACGTGTCTTTCTAATAACTATATTACATAAATTCAAACAAGTAATTACAAAATAGTAAAAGTCACAGCTCCTTGAAAGTTTTGTAGTAGTTAAATATTTTAATAATAAGCTATTTTGTTTTTCTAAAATTTCACTCTTCGTTGTTTATATCACTAAGTAATTATTGCCTAATCCAGAAATTAGAGAAAATTCAATTATAATTTTCTTAAGGATTTCAAAGATTTAACATTATTTTTAAATAAAACGAATTGTGCATCATAAACATTTTAGGGAGAATATCAAAGACATTTTAATGCGTTTTTAAATTCAAAGGCAAAATGTAATTATATGTACAATTAACATTCTCAAATATATTATATTTCCATTTAAAAGAAATAATTACTTGAAGTATTCTGAAAAAAATATATCAACTTCTAAAAATATAAGAAAGAAATTAAAATTTTAGAATATAAATAAATGTAAATAATAAGAAATTACCTCTGCTTTCTCAGTAGATGTTACAATATTTTTGTCTTCTACCGTTCGATACTGAATGTTATCTTCTCTATTTCTATTGTGGAAGAATTCCTCGCATATAGCTATGCTAATTAGAGAAACGAGTACAATGAATAGAAATTTATTCTCCAAAGCAGTCCACAGCATCCTGTGACTAAACCTCTATTCCTGGCATTAAGACATCCAAATGCCCTGATGAATCGTATCCAATAATAATCCCCACAACACCTGGAAGACATCAATATGTTTAAGTGCTATATAAATCATTTTGTCATTGGCAACACAATAAACAATTTGATGTAAGACCATTTAGAATAGTTTATCAACACACATTTTGATAAAAAGACATTGATTGAACATTGACCATTCTTAATGTGACGATCGATACTCATTTTTGTATGGAACTAGGTTTGATAAAATAAACTTACAAGCGAAAATCACACAATCACTGAACAACATAATCCAATAATCATAAGTTAGCAAGAATATTGTGATTGTAATAACTATAAAATAAATTGAAAATATAAATTATAGTAATATAGCATTATATTTTACTGTTGTTCCTTGTATTGTAAATCATAATTATTATAAATCTATAAATTAACTAAACTTCACTTTATATTCATCACAAAAATTTATAGTAAAAAATTATAATAAAGAATAAGATTTTGGTAAGTTAACTTTATTAATGAATTGACAAAAGGATTTAACTTCATACGTATTTTATTTTTAAATTGTATTCTTGCACTTTTTTCACGTTCAAATGCATATATATTTGTCTATGCTTAAACAAATGTTTTAAAAGCATCATACATTAGGTTACGCTTTAATTTCTTGATTTTTCATTTAATATACACATTATAATAATTATAATAACGAATAAGATTTTGGTAAATAAACTTTATTAATGAAATAACAAAAAGATTTAACTGCATGCGTATTTTATTTTTATGTTGTATTTTTGTACCTTTTTCACGATCAAATGCATATATTTTGTTCGAGCTTAAAATGTTTTAAACGCATCATACTTTATGATACACTTTAGTTTCTTAATTTTTCATTTTATATACACAAATAAAATATGTTTACTTAAAATATAGAATTAATTCAAATATGGTTATCAAAATTATGAATTAATTAATATAGGAAATCAATCCGCCCCAATTTCATGATTTTTTATTTTACACTCAGAAATAAAAATATGTTTACCAAAAAACACAAACCTGCTCAATAAATGTTTTTCGATATTATTTACTCTAGAATAATAAAATTTCTTTAATTTAGTGATGTGATTACAAAATTATAATAACGAATTTTAAAAAAGTTGTCTGTGTGTACTTTGTAAAAATCTTGTATTTGTTTTTAAAGGTCAACAAAGGCGAATGGATATTTGTAAACATAATTTCGATTTATTTTTTTTTTCGACTACGTAAACACATCCAAGTAGCTGTTGAGAAACAAATCAAATCATGCAATCATCAGTTTATGCAATCCGCTATAAACAGGTTTAAATATATTTAGACCATCCTACAAGGAATTCCTGACGCGTTTTAGTACTCACCATCCATTCATAATCAAAATATCCTTGAACTAAGTAATCCTTATCACCTATGAGAATGGGGTTATGCACCTTTCTCGTCAGTTTTGCCAATTAAATTCGGCAAACCCCATGCTGGGGAGTTCTTAAAGCTCTCAAGAAAAATTCCATACAAATGTCCATCAAAACAGGGAGAAACCAGCATTATGCTTATGAAGAAATGCGAAAGGATTCCGCAGCAGAAAATGTATAAATTATTAGTGTAAAGAAAATGTGAGCCTAAAAATATGAGAGATTTGAAAAATGTGTATAGAAATTGATTAAGATTAAAGCAAAACATCCATATAAATTTAGCTTTAAAGACTAAATATAATGAACAAACAAAACTTTGATTTTATTGAGAACTACACTGAACAATGAGTCAACAAATAAAGATAAATCCGGATAATGGTTGCATTCTAGAGTGAATAATATAGAAAATGTATATATATAATGAACACTTTTCTTTTTATATATTTAGTTTACATATCATTATTGTGAACAAAAGATAAAAAAAATCATATAATTGAGCATTGAAGTGGAATAAATTAATATAACATAAATTATAAACACCACGTGAACTTTTGTTTTATAAAATTTACACAAACCAAAATGTACAATTTATATAAAATACATCCTTCCATGAGATAAAGTCGTTGTTGTTGATAAAGTCAGTTGTGAACGTTGTGTGTAAGTATATAAAGTAGAGATGATAGTTATGGTAATATTACAATTTAGGATAAAAACTCAATTCAAAGCATTTTTAAACCTTTCTAGCATATAATGTGCCAGGATATATTGTTCTTTTAAAATGGTAATGGCTAAAATTTGTAGGTAAAGAAGAAAAACAGCAAACTAAATTTAAAAGATGATCGTAGATTATTCATTAAGCATAGAATACCAATATTGAATGCAAGAATAATAGGGCCGAGATGAGGGCAAGTGCTTTACACTCTTGGTTCAACAGTTCATGGGGGAATCTCACCTTGGGTTTAGATGTTTGTAGGGTCTTTTTATATTCTTTAAATTGTAAATTCCGGTCTAATCATGGGCCAAAAATGATCGTTGAGCGATAAACAAACACAACCAAGCGAGAGTAATAGGAGAAAAAATACCCAAACCATTATATTGCGAGCAAGATTAACGTGACAATGAATAAGAAATTAGTTTAATAACTTATATTAGCAATATTATTAAAATTTAATCCGATTATTGTGATGCTGTATGTAAAACTGCAAGTTGTTTAAAAATACAATATCATTTGTTTGGAGAATCGTATTGCTGGCCATTGCATCAATTCAAAGAAATAACGCTTGCTATTTAGAATCGAATATAATGGAAAGGTCTTAAACTTTCTTGACATTACATTGTCCAAATGGACAATGTGGAGATCGATACTTAGTTTATCATGTTTATGGAAATATGATTGTGTATGCACAAAAAGATTTATAAGGAGTTATGTTTTCCATACACCTAACTTCACATGCAGTGATATGATAATTAACATTATAATCACTATCATCTTCAACTAGCCCCTGCATTGACCTATTTCGTATTCTCAAGATTATTGCAGAATTACATCCAACATGATAACTGATTTCTTAGGCAGTCTTCAATGTCTATCTCGAGCAAATTCTTCTTCAAAATAACATATAAATGAGCTTTAAAGAATCTTTTTTTCGAGAAACAAATATACCAATATGAGTCAGAAATCAAACAATTTAAAACCATTCTAAACTTCATGCAATCTTATTCAGATTTAAATTATTGCGGCAGTCATCCAAGATGTATGAAACAACATCCAATTTCATTTCTTATCGTTGATTATTATGGTTTTAATTAAAAGCTATCAAGATCAAATGATTCTCGTTTTGTTTTCAGAAGAATAACAAAGCATTCCATGATACAAAATCCAAGAGGAAGCAGCTTAAATTTATATCACAGCGCTATCATTTCTTCGTCTTATATATGTAGCACTATAATCGATAATAATATCCACTTGAGTTGAAATTGAAGCACTTGCATGCATTTTACTATAGAATGGTAAACGCACTATCAAATTTTGATACTAATGAACAGTCCTTTCAGAGTGTTGCATTTCAATAATTTGAATTCTAAAAATGTAGATAAAATTTTTTATTCAAAATTATATCTCAATTTTCCAGAAAATTGCTAAAAATTTGGGTAATATTTAAACTTGAAGCACTAAAATTCACATCATTTTAATTACGTATGAAGGCACTTTATGTAACTCATTTCGTATTACTTAGCATAAAATGTTTAAAACAGTTTCAAAGTCTATCTTTAGGTTATGGGAGATGCTATGATTACTATCAGTCAGTCAACTTTTGCAAGTTTTGATATTTTCAGAAAATTTCGACGACGATGCACACCGTGCGAGGAGCATCTTTAACATCAAAAATACCTGTTATAGTATACACGTTACAAAATACCTGTTTCAGCATCGGGATTATAAACATTATTTACAATTTGTATTTTCACATTTATAAAAGAAAAATATGCCGAACTTATTCTTTGTTGAATTCCACTTTTAACACTCTTTAACTCATAAATAAAAGGAACAAACAAAAAGACAAAAGAATTTTTCTTGCAAAAAGTCACTTTTGGAAAATGGATTCATTTTTCTTCAAACTAATATAATACGTCTTAGAGGCAATTGCGCTTATAATTAAGAAGACTAATAGATTGTAATACTAATGTTAAAAAATATTAATAATAAAAAATTATGTTTAGCATTTATTGCGTTAAATCAATTAAAAACTTTAGTTTATAAAGTGTAGTTAGAAACCAATTTTAAAAAATGTGTCACTATTATATTATATATATATGACTTATATCGAATTTTATCATTTTATCTAATAATTTTAATAAGTTATATATATGTATCTTAAATTTTAGTATACTTTTATCAGTTACTACAATATATCATTACTAAAAAGAAATTTATCACGTATGTGCTTCATTTGCGTACGCAGTCAAAAAAAAATTTACTTTGTCTAGAATTTGTAAAAAAAGCAAACAAAATAAATTATGCAGTACTTTAAAAGCAGCAAGAAAATGCCTTCTTTCAACTCGTGCATTCGATACGGTTAGAAACAAAACAAAGTTAAGATTTATTCTCTGTCTACGTATATCTGATAATGCTATCAAATTTGCAACGCAGCAATGGTGTTTCCGTAAGTTTAGGTCACTTTGATGAAGGGAAATGTTCCTCATTATTAGTTCCGGCCATCATTTTCCCTTTAAACATGCATTCGCTCCAAATGGAATGAATAAATCTTCTTCTTAAGTTATGGGGTACCATTTCTTAAGAGACAACATCTACAAAGTGTGCACGGAAAACTAATTATTTACTGTTGAAAAACTAGTTACATATATGAGCTTAAGTTGTTAGTTAGCGTTTGTTGTCTTTTAGAAACAAATATACTTTTAAAAAAAATAGCGGAACTGATTATATAAGTGTTATTTACCTCAGGACACTTCTTAAAAGCTTATTTTCTTGATAAATGTTTACTCATATCTAGGTCTTTCGGCATAGAGAATGTCTTCAATAAAATATAAATGAATGTTTCGAACTTTTTTGAAATAAACGTTCATCATCAAATAATAAGTTGATTTTCGCTTAGATACATTTATTAATATTTACAGATTATATTAAATATATTTGGGTAAATAAAACGGGGATTAAATCTCTCACAAAATTCTCTCAAAATTTTCTGCCGATCCATTAAAAAATTAATTGATTATACTTCAATGTATTTACCTTAAGTGTTTTTATTTAAATGTCCAAGACTTTATTATCTTTAAATATTTTTTCAATAATATTTTAAAAAAAGTTGCACATCCATAAATAAGCTTATGAAAGCAGAATTATTTATTTAAGTTATTTAAACATGAGTTATGGTAAGTTGTATGACATTGATTAAGTTATTTAAACATTAGTTATAGCATACGTATTTTAAAATATGTAAAAATATCAAAATTATCTAAAATTAATGAATTTTAAAACTATTCAAATTCATTAATTTTACATAGTTTTGAAAGAAATAATCAATTAAAATGGTACTCCAAATAATTATAAAATATAACCACTAAAATATATTAAATATTAATAAATGTGACATTTTAATGCACAACAATAAAGAATTATTAAATAATCAATAGATGAATTAGCAACAGATTTAATGTGTGATATTTCAAGTTCAGTACTTCATCCCATATTGCAAGTAATAAACTGTAAAATATTTGTTTTATGTTTTACGATTTAACTAGAAAAGGAAGAAATCAAAATAAACGATTGAAAACAGTTTATGATACAATATAATGTAATCCCAACATATTTCTCATGTAAGTTTTAACTGTTTAGAATTTTCAAGATGAACTGTAAGATTGACGTTTAGAACGCATTCATAGATTGACGTAGGCTATAAAGAATACACATCTTGGCATTTTTTATTTTATTGATATATACTAAAAACGTTTCAAAATATAATTTAATTCCTAAGGTGAATGTGTTCTCCTTAAAAAAAGCATATTATAAATTTCGTTAAATAATGCATTAAAAATATTATAAAGTAATAAAAACGTTGAAAACTCCTTAGTAAGACAAATTGAATGGAGTTATTTATAATTCGCAATGATAGTCTCGATAGTTTATTCGAATAACTTCAATCCTTGTCGTAATTACAATGCTTTTGAAAAAGTCTAAAGTATAACGTGATAATTTTCTTTTTCAAATTCCTATCATATTTTCTTTTCTGCGAAAATAATCTGAGGAAGATTATTAAAGATAATTTAAGATAATAGTGGAATAATTTTTTTCAAAATACAATAGGCGGTTTCATAAAGCAAACTAATTTATATACTTACCATTTCAGTATTTAATGCAGTTTGAATATGAAGAATGAAAACGAAGCAACTATATGAGATATTAAGACTTGAATTTTAAAATAATGTAATTCAATAGTTATAGCAAAAGGAAATTCCCATATTTACCGGACTCTTTCTTTCTTTTGTACATTTTTTAAGGATAAAACTTTATTGATTATCACAAGGAATTTATATTATAAGTATAATGAAAATGCCAAACAATATTTGTACAATGTACCCAAATTATCTAGGAAAGAACGCTTTTTAATCTTTTTTCTCAAAATCTAGACACCCATTTTCAGGGCTAAATGAAGTATCACTTGAAATATACTCTAAATTAACATCTAATTCTTCATATAACAAATTTTCCTCTGTACCAATTAGTGCATTACTAATGACACACTTCTTCAGTGCCGTTCAGTTTTATTAGAAAGTACATCAATGATTCTTAATTCCGTCAATTTTTTTTTTATTTTCTTTTATTTCTTTTATTTTTTATTTATTTTTTTTTTTGAATCCTCAATTAAAAATCACCAAAAGTTTTTAATTTCAATATTTTTAAATACAATTCTATTATTTTTAAACATATTCAATTTTTAATAATTAAAATTCAAGAATTTTTCACAAGAACAATGAATATGCTACAAAACATTATTGTAATCACATCACATGGAGACGTCTTTGTGCATCTTATTATTTGCGTATAAATTTGCAGACAATTTTTAGCTTGCAATCGATGGAAAGATTAAAAATTACTTAGCAAGCTTAATTTTTTTTCCACTCATTCTAATAAACTAAATTTAAAGCATAAAGTTGTTGAAATATTATACTGAATAAATAACAAACTCAATCATTTGGTGAACACCTTTATTTTTTATTTAGATGTATATTATCTTTTTTATAATCCAAATTTTTAATTATTATTTTAAGGACAAAACTGAAAAAAAAAATTGTCAAATATTTTGCTATTAAAATGTGTATTGTTTTTCTCTAATTAAATTGTTCAAAATTTTACGGTGTATTTAAACAGAAGCATAATCGTTAGTACTATTTAACATTAAAATAAAATAAGTGAAAAAATACTTATTCATTTTCAAGGAAATGAATATAAATGTAAGAAATTTGTGTAAAATATACAACGAAACTTAAAATAATTGAGAAAGTGTATGGAAAAAAGAATAAGAAAAGATATGAAGCTTAGGAACTTCAAAAAATATTTATAAAGGCATCGCTAAGAAGTTGAAGGTCTAACATTCAGAAATAGTAAAAGAGTTAAGCAAATAACTATTAAGATGTAATCTTATAAATGATGTCATATTTCAGTAATTTTCAAGGTAATAAGAGTTAAAGAATAGTGAAATGTGTGTTATGTGCTATTAGTATAAAAATCATGTCATGTTTTGAGCTGCAAGATTAAAAAAGATAAGAAAAACAATTTTATAATGTCTTGTTAAAAAGTGAAAGTAACTGCTGAATAACATAAAGCAGAAATTTTGTTCTTAATTATGTTTCATTATGAAATACAGGTTGATTTCATCAATCGTGGAAATGAGAATCAATCAGGAAATATTATCTTTAATTTTGACTTTCTTAAAATTAACCTTTTACAAATATTCGGCAAATTTCATCGAAAGTGTGAAACTATAAAAAGGCGACGAACAAGGTTATCTTTTATAATAAAAGAAAATATTCTATTCAAGTAATGCAATCAATTCAAAATTTATTTCACAACAAAAATCCTCTTAAAATTTATAAGTTTTTTGAATTCTGAAATAAGTTAATTTTGTGAAAGCAAAATTTGAAAATAGTTTATATAAGCTATAGGAAGATTGAATTTGTTTAAAAAATAATTAAATTCATTTGTAGTAATCCAATGATTGTTACACATATCTTCGATTCAAAATTCTATTTAAAAAAATCGTTTCAAAATATTAGAACAATTACACAAACCAGGATTATGTAATAAGAAGAAATATATTACAATTTGAAGGAATTTAAGCCAAAAAATAAATTTATATTCAATTAACATAATTGGTTATGGAGTTTCTCCGACATATATTTCCATATGTCGAATCAACAAATTTTTGCTATGCATATTTATAATGATCACAGCAAATATTTGTTTATTTTATTAAAAAATGAAAAATATTTAAGTTTCCACAAATGTTTTCTAGAATTTTTAAATTGATAAATTTAATGTCTGTGTAATAAAATATAATTATATATATATATATATATATATATATATATATATATATATATATATATACAGAAAAATGGTTTTTACAGACTGATGAATTTTAATTTTTAAAACTAAATTTTTTTTTATGTATAAGAAAATTCTAAAACGTAAATGCTCAACTAACTACTTTATGGGAAATAATTTCAGATATTAAAAAGAGAAAATAATGGTTATGAAAAAAGAAAAATAGAATCGACAAATGACTAAGATTTAATATTATTATAATAGTTTTTTATGTATATAAATATAATAAAATTTTACATAAATTTAAGATTAATGTATTACAATCAAAACCAACTAGTCAACTTAGTAAATTTCAGTTTTTCAGTAATTAATACGTTTTAGAAACGTTTTGAAAAAGCTGAAATGCATAAAGTTAAAAAGTAGATTAACGTAAAATTGAATGGCATTTGTTATTTAATTATATTATTACTAATTTACATACAATTAAATTTTATATTTAATTATTATAAAACTGAATATAACTTAAATTAATTAATACTACAATACAAATCCACCCAACAACTTATAAGCAATACTAATTTGTTATATCCACAATAAATATTGTTAAATCATATTTACTGTCAAAAAGAATGCATTTATTTACAAAAATAATGATAATAATATTTTTTAATTCTCAAGAAAACATTATAACATTTTCAATTCAGTGATGTTCGTAAATTAAAAAAAAATTGACTGTGCAATTTTCTTAAAGAAACCAATTGATTCATGGAAAATAAGCATTGCATTTGCGGAGCTATTTATAAGAATAAATTATTTTCATGGGTTATTTCTTTTTTTTCTAAAAACTTCATCATAATAAAGACTGAATTCAGTTTCACATTTACTTATTGTATTACATTTTCATATGCCTTAATATTCCTGAAACAAGAAGCACAATTTAAAACTCAAGATTAGATAATATGAAAATGAGATTCCTGTATTCAATAACATTTGTGACACATAAGTCTGTTTTGCAATATATTGCAAGAATATTTAAATCATACTTTAGGAACACATAAAAAGAGATTCACTTAAAAATATAATTAACATGAAAGTAAAAAATAAATACACAAACATAAAGCGGATCAATTTCGTTTTTTAATAAATATTTTGCTTCTGTAAATTTAATATTAAAAAACAATTCTATTCCATTTTACAGATTTTTGCAATTGAACAGCAAGCAACATCAAAAAATTATAAATACATCAAGTAGTCAATTTTGTAATTGATATTTTTGTTTACTTTTCAAGTTGTGCCAAAGTATTCGCAGCAATCAGATAATTTTAACTTTACTCCTTTTCATCGCAATAAATGAAAAACAGCCATCAGTCAGCACAAGAAAAATATTTTCTTAAATCTTTGCAATTTTTCTGCATATTACAATACTACCAAAAGTAATTTTTATATTTTCTTTGATATATATCTTTAAATTATTTTACATTTCTTTAAATTATATGACAAAGTCTTAATTTTACAAGCGTTATCACTTATCAATTAAGTTATTTACAGCTTGAAACATTTTTGCGCAGAAATATTTTTTTACTCTTTCGTAACCAATAATGGAAATTTTTTTCCTGACTGTTATTTTTTCTTAAATTCTATAAATGCTTGAGAAAAAACCCTTTTAAATCCTTGGAAGTTTTTGATAAAAGTTTTTAAAACGGTTCAAAGTTTAATGAGTAAAAATTTAATATATTTTAATTTGCATTATAATTTTATAATTAAACTATAATAATGATAAATTTTAAAATATTGTTGGTAAGAATAACTTTATGGGACCGAATTATCAAATAGATTAAATATACAATTCATTTTTTACATGTGTAATACTAAATTCCCTATACTTATGACATATTTAACAATAGCATATTTAAATTTTGAGGATTTATTAACAGTTTATTATTAATAAGATCACTTTTAAAGCATGCAAAGAATCAGTTTGTGAGAGATTTGATTGCTTTTATATTCTGCCTGACAAAGAAAATATAATAATATCAATGAAAAGTATTAAATGGGGTTACAGATAGAGAATAATAGGTATATATGTAACAGATATAAAAAAAATAATAGGTATATATGTAGCAGATAGAAAATAATAGGTATGTATGTAACAGGTATATAGGCATTTTTTTGATTGAAATCTTAATATCGTGATAAAATATGTAGATACTTTCATAAAATTAATAAAACATTCTCTATTCGGCAATGTAAGTAGCAGTTTTATGAAGGAATCAGTTAATATACATCAGCATAACTCAGCATAATAAGCATTTAACATGAGTACATTATGTTGATGTTAGATGACAATATATTATAACATTGTATGGGAAAGAAAAGATAAATAAAGAATGACAATTTTATTCTTGATTGATTGGAAAAAAACTTTGAAGCAGAAAGAGGCAATAGATTTGTATTTAACAAAATACTAAGTAATAATGTCAGTTTAAGTCAAAGCATTACAAACAGTTATAGCTCCTTACCAATGAATTATGTGATTGATGTCTATTTTATGCGTATAAATAAAGAATTTCAATTGTGTTTGATACTATGACAAGCCATTGTGTTTCACTGTAAATCATGAATTTTAAACAAATGGTAGCATTGATTTTATACTTCAGATGTCTATCTATCTGATAATAATCTTTTTTACCAGACAAACAAAACAGTTGCCATAAATTTTTACTATTCTTCATCCAAGTGGTTTGTGAACTTCAAAATAGCAATTTTTCATGTTAATGGGAAAGTATCAATAACAATTGAAAGAAATATCGTAAGGGTACAGTTTTGAACTGTTTTCCAAGTAAAAGATTAGCGTTTACTCTGCAAACATTACTAAATTAGCTTATTTTGCAGCCATTGTAGTATCAATTCCACATTCTATGTATTCTACTGTACATTTCGTGAACATGGAATTTTCGTCTATTCATATTTCTTTCTTCATTTTATCTGTTTCTATGTACAAAAGAAACATTTCAGAATTCTTCATCAGCAATTCAATGATCCTTCAACAGCAATTTAACCTGTGTAAACCATACATTTACTTGGTCGTAAAATCATTCAATTGCTGCAATTTCTTTCAAGGTCCAGTCATACATTTCGTAGCCTATAGAATATCTATTTGAATGTAAAACCTTTCACTAACTTTGAAGGTGAAGATTTGATACTTTTTCTATTTTTTTCTTTTTTTTTTTTTTTTTTTTCCCCGCGGGTTTTTTTTTTTTTTTTTTTTTTTTTTTTTTTTTTACTGTTTAAGGTTAAAATTATAAGACCTAATTGCATTTCACATCATTTTTCATAGTTTATTCATTGACGTAATCCTTTAAATTTCCAGATTCAGTGGAAAGTATAAAAACAGAAGTCCTTGATATAAAGGGAAAGATATCTTTCTTTGCATTATATAAAGTATTTTTGATAACTGACTTTGTTAACAGGGTCATTTAGATAACTTTATTAATTTAATTTATTTATTTAAATGAAAAATATCATTTATAATGATTTTTATTTCATTTTATGTGTACTATAAAATATCAGTATTAAACTCTAAACTTAAAAATACATTATTAGAACAAGACAGAATACATTAATTATTAACTTGAGAAAGGTATCTTATATTTCATCTACTGGAAGGGAAGAAAACTATTAATTCCTCTTCATATATAACCCCGATTATAAATAGAAGTAAACGACATGTTATTGTTTGACTTTTAACAACAACAAGTTCCAAGTATATCATTAAGTCCAGAAAACTATGACTAATCATCTTCTGTGTGTGACAGAACAATTATTAATAATTTTTAAATAATTTATTGTATGATATTAAAGTTTTTTAGGCTGGATTCAGGTATTAATTAATTAAAACAAAAACTTTTCTTTTTTTTTAAATATTTCATGAAAGATTTGTAATTTAACAAAATAATTTTATTCTTAAATTGAAGAATGAGAGAGAATTTTAGGCAAATAATAATTCTTTTCACTTTTCACATATGAAATTCCAGACTATATGTTGATCAAAGATTTTATATGCAATTACAAATAATAAAAAAAGTATTGCAAACAGCTTACGTAATCCTCAATTGTAAAACCAATTAACATGTATTACATTATAAAACGAACAAAATGAATATGCAATGTAAAAAAACAAATTTTCTTTATCCTTGTTTCCTTTGTTTTAGTTCAGTTGTATTTTTATTGTTTGAATTACAATTGTTTTCTTCAGAAAAAAAATTTTTTTTGCTACTGTAGTTGAAAAATTCAAAAAATATTATTTCTTTTAAACTAGTTGAAGCTAAAATTGTTGGCTTTTATTTATTCGCTTCTTTTTGCCTGAAGAACCTTATATAACTTTTAAATTTAATTTAAGTCTTCATTTTATCTTACTTTTAAGTTGGCAGTTTCAGTTTTCATCTAAGACTTAGTGTCTTAAACCTCACATGCACTCTTAAAGAGCTATTTATAAAGTGCAAAAAAGCCCTTAAACAAAAAAAATGTCTTTTGAGATAACAAGATCCTTCTTTTTAAGCTGGGCTTGCTTACGGAAAAAGAAAGCTGTCAGATAAGAAAGCATACGCCTTTACGAGATTATTCGGACGGGCAATGGCAACCCTATTTCATCAGGCAAGTCATGTCTCGTTATAGGTAAGTAACATACTGGAAAAGGATTATTCTCACGCAGGAATTCAGTGATAGACACCCATTATTTTTTTTTTAAATGTCAAACTTTTTCCTTTGAAGATGGATCTGAAAATGTTTTCAGAAAAAATATTCGACATATTACAGTATTCATTTATGCCAAAGGATATAAAGAATATTATCTTTCCATATTTATATTCAAAATATTTTCAAAAATTTCTTTTTATGACCATGAATCATCATTATATAAAATGCTACTTTAATATGAATTTTCAAATTAGTGTTTTATAAGAATCAATTATGTCTTTTATTTATTTTATTGAAAGATGAAAATTAAGATCCTTAAAACTGAGAGAGTGCAGTAAATATAGTTTTATTTTAAAGAATAAGACAATTTTATTATTTTTTTGTATGCATTTTTATTAATATTTATTTAAAGTATTTTAAATGCAATATATAATAAATACAAACAAATAATAATTAATTAAGTATTTGCAAACTATGTTCTATTATTTCTAAAGAACATTTAAAGAATTCAATTTGATGACTGATGATAAAATATAAGACATGGTTAATGAATAAAATAATTTATTAAAAAATATATTTCCTTAAATTAATTATCATCGTAATCAGAAGCATAAATTTGATACACTATTAAATTTTCCGATACATAAAAAATTAAATAATTTAAATCAAATTATTTTTAAAAGCTCTTGACATCACAATAAAGATTACATACTGCAATAAAACAGTAAAATTATTCTTCTAGTCAATTTCAGCTATCTACTTAATGAAAGTTATTCAAATATACAAGTAAAATCATAGTTATGCAAGTTTTAATAAACATATTTATATTTATCTACAAAAATAAAAGTGTTCAAATAAATATTCAAAAGCTATTTTTCTAAGGTATTTGAAATATTTTTTTGACCTTTCTATAAAAAAATTATTGTAAGGATGATTCTTACCATATATTTTATAAAATAATATATTAAATATAACATAATAAAAATTTCTTCAATGCAAATATTTTTTTTTTATAAATAAATAATAAAATTAAAGGAAAGAGAGATATGAAAAATGTTCTTATGTATGTATACTTGCAATTCTCTAACAATATTGGAATTGTTTGACATAGAGTTTAAAAGCGATAGACAATACTAAGGAATTCTTCTTCAGTATTTTAGTAACATTATGTAATTATAATATTTATAAATATTGTTAAACTCTAATAATTTTTTACTAAGTTTTACCAGGTGTTTGATGTATATTTTTATATAATGTAGTTTAGAATTATATATTTTGTCATTTTACAATTATAAAGCTTTATATCTCAATGAACTATATATTATTTTATTTCAGACTGTTTTGTACAGAATACTGGCAGTATTTTGTTTTCTAAATATCTTGAGTTAGGCAGAAAAATGTTTTTAAAAATCATATTTAATACCTTTATCAATTGGAAATAATAAATCGAAATCAGTTACGCGAATAATTCAGTATTAAAAAAATAATTCACTTCTACATAATTTTCAATTTATTACTTTTTATTTTTACTATGGCATTGTACTTTTTTTTATTATAATTTTGAAATAGATGCGCTGTCAGCAAAAAAGAATTTTATATTAAAACTCTTACTAGAAATAAAGTGCCAATATAAGGAATTAGTTATAAATTTATCGAAAGTAATCTATTTTTTAATTGTATACATAAAAATTATCACTATGAAACATATTAGTAAAATTATTATCTTTATCGAATTAAATTTCGCAACCATAAAGAACATAAAACCAATGAAAACATTATTTTAAATTATTTGTAAAATTTTAAAATTATCGTAAATAATTTTAAGTTTTGAAACAGCCGAGAAACATTTATTTGATCTTAAAATAAATTAAGGAAAATTTTCCTCTTAAAATTAAACTCATTTTTGTAATTTATAGATTAATATTATTTCTTTATAATAAACACTTTAATAATAATTATGGTAATTTAGAGTCATGTGAATGATCATTATAGATTTAAATTTTCGCAATAAAGAATATTTCAACTTATTTCATCAAATTGTTTCCTGCTTCTTAAAATTACTACTAATGACTAAGTTTGATTATAAAATTACTTTAGTTAAATCATAAAAATGCATACATTTCATGGATACTTGTTAAAGTTTTAATATAATGATTTTAAAGATAATCTATTTTTAGTAATATTACATGTGGGGGAATCAAAATATTTACAATTTATAAGATGCAATATTTTAAAATAATGGTTATGGACTTTTTTAATGCTCATAACCGTTTACTTTATTTTTAAGAAAAACCTTTCAGACATGTTTACCCATGTCAACATGAATTTCTCTTAATATGAAATTTACTAATTCTTACTCTTTATAAAAATACCCAAATCCTAAAGCAAATAAATAAAAAGGGGAATAAACATTTCCATTATAATATAACTTCAATTCTGAATGTTTGTCAATAAATATTATCATTTAAGTAAATTGCATATAAGTGATGTAAGTTAAATCTCCAAAAATATATGGCAATAATACTTTATAATTATGCATATATATAATCAAATATAGCTAAATAGATTATTTCCGTATATTTAATTTTTATTATTTCACTGAAAATAGTCCTGAATAATTTTTGAAAATACAGTTGACTCAATTTTTATCATTTACACAAAATTAAAATGTTTCCTGTTATGATACTATACAAAGAATGCTTTATATTATCTTTTAAATTTAAAAATTAGAAATTATACTTATAGAATGATGTGTTATATTAATATAAAAGCAATTTTATTAAATTTGTCATAAGCTAATTACTAATAACATCATTTTAAAATTATAAGTAATTTATATACCAATGTTTCATCTGAAATATAATCAAATAACAAGATAACAATTTGTTCGTTTAATTTTAACTAAATTTACATCAATTTAACATAAACATTATCATTTTTATATTATATTATACTTTTTTAAAGTATTAAACATTTTAAATAATAAAATATTTATCAAATATTTAAGAATAAGTAGTTAAGTATTTTTCCTTTGAAAATCAAGTTTTTACAGATTATATTCAAAGATAATATTTCAGTTTAGCTAGATAAATAAGGAGAGTTTGTTTATCCAGTAAGAAAATAAGCTTATAGATTGTCAAACGACAAACTTTCATTGATGTTGAAATTCAAATATAAATGATTGATAAGAAATATTTTTAACTTACTGCAATTCTCATCTTTTGTCATATCTATCCTACTTCCATATTGGATATATTTTATTATAAATATCCTGTTTTTCGTATCCATTATCAGGCAAGAGCATAAAGCATTATTGTTTCACATTTAATTCTGAAACATCACAGTCGCGAGAAAATGTTACTATGTTTCTAAACGCAAACATTTCTCTCACAGGCTCATTGGTAGACTTATATTATCTAAATCTGGTAGATGCAATAAATAATACTGGATTTGACGATTTAGCGTGAGGAACAGAAGCTAAAAATTTTGACCTATAATCCGTGATAACGACAAGAACGGATTTATTACTATGCTACTGAGCTGTGATAACTTCATTATTCGACGTGCTGTTGATGTGTGAATTTTATGGGAAGGAATCGTTGACCTGTGCCAAAGCAATTGTTTATAAATTGAAATAGTTTAATTTCTAGATGAAGGAGATAACTTCATATTTCTATGATAAGATGGTGAAAGTGTTTTTTGATAAGTACAAATTTTTACCAAAATAACCAAACTTAGTAAGGTAGTTTGAATAAATCAATTTCATATATTTCTATTTCGTAATTATTATTGCTTACTAATTTGATAATGATGAATATAAAAATCCGTTTCTTATCAATAGGTATAAAAATTAGAATGTGAAACATTTTTTTTTCGCATAAAATGAATTATAAATTATTCTACGCATAAAAGTTAATGTACTTTAATTTTTAAAATGATTCCTAGTTAATTCCATGATTTCAGAAAATTTAATTAAATATTAATTGTTAGCTACTATTCATTAAAATAGGGAAATAATCTTGTTAAAATAAAAATTAAAATAGATATATATAATATTTGTAAGCAAGCATTCTAGTTAGTCTTGTGTATAAATTAAAAATATTATAACATACTACATCTCTGAATTTATTTCTGCTAACTAAATATTTTTTTTTTATTTCTAATGATGGGTACCCTTGAGCAAGTAAGTAACATTACCCCATTTGCCGCAACAAATGGCCAGAAACTGCTATTCATTTTATCGTTACCCGGTGGGCACCTGTGAACCAAGTCACGGAGGTCATCACCTGAGGAAAGGACAAGAAACACAGAGAGAGAGATAGCACATCCATGTCCAAGCCGGGATTCGAACCCAGGTCCTCCCCATTCGTATTCAGTTACGCTAACCACTAGACAGGTTGAGGGGGGTTCGAACTAAATAATGGTACAAGAGATATTTACACACAACCATCAACGAGTCATAAGTGCAGACAAATAAGCATACATAAAATGCTGCCTCTTTTTAAAATGCATGTATAGTACATAATCTATGGACAATTGCCAGAAAATAGAAATTGTGATTACATTACGTATATTCGTGTCCTGCAAATACAAAATATAACATTTTATATAAGCTTTTATACTTAAATTTTTTTCTTTCATTCATTATTGCATTTGGTTTTATAAGATATAATAATGAATCCTAGTAGTTATCGTAAATGCATGAGATTTCTCAAACAGTCAACAGTGTTAAGGAAACAAAATCCATTCAATTCGATACCCTATTGTTAATTAAAAATGTTACTATATATTGTATTCGCATAAAAATATATTTATGTTAAAAGCTGATACACCCATCAGAAATGCCTTTAACAGAAGTTTAATTATTGGAGGCAGGAACACAATTAATTAATTTAGTGAGGGAAAATCTTACTGTTCACATCTATATAAATGTTTGTTAGAACAGTTCTGGAAAGAAAAAATTCAAGATTTCAAAATATCAAGAAATTCAGACTATTATATTTAAGCGCAACGAGGTTTAACAAACTTGTGGAAAGTAAAAGTAAATTATCTTTTAAGTTATTAGACGATTGTTTAAAAAATGCATTTATACACGACTTCTATTTAATTTTCCAAGGAAAGAATTAAATGATATCTGGTGCTAGCTTTTGTCTCTAATTGAGTGATTTCTCATACACTTTAATCAAAATCAAAATAAAACTTTGAATAATTCCAAAATCAGAATTTTACAATCAAAATGAAACTTTGAATATTTCCAAAAATCACGATGAATAAAATATTGCTCCTTTGATACTCGATGATTTCCCAATGGGATTTGTAGAAAGTATTAAATATTTAAGTGCCATTCTTGACCAAAAATTTACACGGAAAAAGTACATTGAATTCTTTTCTACCAAATGTGAAGGAAATAAAAATTTCTTTCACCGAATTTATAAAAGTACTTTTGGAGTAAGCTGCGACGTCTAGAAACTGATATATAAGTAGTGTATTGTGCCTTTCATTTTACAAGAGGGAGTTCACTAGTTCTTTGGGAACAAGTTCTTGCTAAAATGGTTAGCATCAGAAATCTGAAAAAGACTCAACAGAGAATTGTTCTTCCTATTACTAGTGGTTATAAAACTTGTAGCCGTGATTCTACTTTGCAGGAATTTCACTGATTGATTTCAAAATTGAATTAAAGAACAACATTTTTGAGGCATTGGCAACTGATATTCTGGCAGAATAATGGAAATACCTATATCCCTGATCTTCATCATCCAACTACTTTAAAACCCAAAACTTTCTGCAATTATAAAGAGACAATTGAAATGAGATTTAATACGGTTTTTTTAATCGATGATAGAGAGATGAGCAACAAAGTTGGACTGGTGTTCTTACTTTTGAACTATTTTGAGGCTTGTTATTTTTAACACCGTATACGAAATGAGTGTTCAGTTTTTCAAGCTTCTGTGTATTTAACTTGCAATCAAATGGATCAAAGGTAATGGAACGGTATCTTCAAGGTATCTTATTTATTCTGATTAACCTTTTTCTCTTTACCTTTCGAACAGTAATACCAGAAGTGACAAATTAGTAATTGAAACTCTACTAAATGACAATTCGCTTAAAAGTAGAGTTGACATCCGTTTTGCTTATGCGCATGCACATTACAGATTCTATGGAAGTGATAGAGCCGATTTCTTGGATAAAGATACCCTAAATTTATCCATAGATCCCCAAATGTTTCCATGTAATATTAAAGGCATATCAAAAGTACAAAGTTACAATTTATTTAAATTATTGAATACTCATCAATAACCTATATGAAATAATTTATATAGTAATACAACTAGTTAAAGTTTTAACTCAGTTTGTCCTGATTTGATTTGTACATAAGAAATCTAAAAATATTTATATTCTCAATAAGATGTCTGCATTGCTTCTTTGGTAATTTAGAAAAAAATTAATTCACATGAAACACATTCAGTCGAAATATCAAATAATAAAACCAAATGTAATCTTATTTACTATATAATTTGCTTTTGCTTACTGATGGATAAAAATTCATACTAAAATTCTAAAAAATAGATTCTGAAGTTTAAAACTTATGTTGGCACACAATAAAAAATTTAAATTCTGCATATATCTCCTTACATTGGAATTATAAAAATTAAAATAGTTTTACATTATTCTGAACACATTCTTAATCAAAAATAATTTTTAAATTATTTTAAATGTTGTGGAATAATCTGTTGTGCGTTATACTATAAGTTGCTGATTGACAGAATTTAAATAAATATTGTTTAATTTTATAGCCCTCATAAATAGAATTTACGGAATTTTGGAAATCTGTTAATCACAAATTTGGAAACAATAAACAAAATATTGTTAATTCATTTCGTTTTCACGACCTTTTAAAATCCATGACTATACCGAATTTTAAATTCTATTTCTTTATTTTCATAAGCCAAATGACATTTTTTAAAAATTTTTTTAAAATTTTTCAACGTTAGTTTTGTAAATCAAATTATTGAGAAATTCAATTTTTTTACAATTTTTACAGTATAACAGAAATAACAAAATAAAATATGAAATCAAAATAAAGTTTACCTAGCAGAAGAAACCACGCATTAATTTTTTTTATGGGAGATAGCTATAAAACTATTTTTACTTTTTCCATGCGGCTCCTTGTCATTAAAACTTTAATTGAAGGTACCGTCGTAGATACAAAACTTTTATCTTGTTCTACAAAATGAGCTGTCTTTCTTTGAGTCTCCCTTAAATGTCGCGTTGTCTTCATAAGTTAAACATAATTACACTTTCAGTTCCAAAAATAACAAACAATATAAAACATTTCACGAAAAATGTGTAGAAAAGTGTATTAGAATGGCTTACACCCAAGCCATAGACATAAAAACACGGCAGCCACCTCTTTCAGCCATTATTAATAATCTAATCTTACTCCAGAGCTACTCTGACCGAAAAGCGCAATAACACAAGGCAGACTTTTCGCAAAAAGGGTCATAACTTACAACTAATGATTTGGAATCTTGTCTCACCTACCGTAAGTCAACGAAGTGTTTATTTGAGGAGCTGAGTAGTTTTTCCAAACATTTTAAATCTTTTACTGTGTTCCGCAGAGAAGCAGTTATACGAAAAACAGATGGTAGACCGTTTTGCATGGTAGCAGCATAAGTGGCGCGCTATAATTGCAACACCAACTCGCCCAATTAGTTTAGATAAACAAAATCCATACATGTTTCCAGTTTAGGCGTGACGGAATGTGAAATACGAGTACAAAAGCTCCAGAGTTGTGCATATGAAAGACAGTATATTACAAGTTAAGGAATACTAATTATAAAGTGCACTTAGGTGATATAAACCACATGACGTTTGTTACATTGTTGGAAAAGATAGTGGAGTTTAAAACTCTATACATCATTTTAATTTGAGAAGAAGAATATTTATTAAATGGCAATAGTTCTGGATGCTAATAAATAAATTCAATGTATAATTGAGTGTCATTTGTTTAATCATAAATTTGAAGAAATTATTTATCAAATTATTTAAGCATTTAAATAACACAGAGATATCGATTAAGAAATATAATTAACGATGTGTTTTTTAATTTATATTTAATAAGCATTTATTGCTTCTCAAATGCTGGATCAGTAAAATATTATAAACTGGAATACTTTCTAAAAGCTTTTGAAATCGTATAATGCTTGCGATTATAGAACTCCATCGAATTCGCATGAAAGAATAACTTAAAAAATGTAATTTTGCATTCATTTTTCGTTTCCATATTTTATTTTATGTATTCAAATACTTATTATCAATATTATTTCTCTAAATAAAGAGATATTTCATAAATCTTAACAAATATTAAGAATAATCAATGAATTATAATATTATAACAAATCAGTTATGAACAAATAACGATTCACTTTATTAATTTTAAAATTAAATTCCAATCTAATAGAAATTTTTCGTTTAACTCTTCACTTAAATATGAAGGAAGTGTTATAAACTTATGTTCCTTTGCATTGTAAAATATGGTCTCAAGTACAAATGAATTAAAAACAAAATGAGGAATGGAATAATTAGTAGATTCTTTTTAATTACGACGTTAATAAATATTAGAGTCGATATTCCCTTCATCTGGATTCCCGTATTTTTCCACAGAGTACTGGAAAAATCGTAACCTTGTTCCTCACAATCATCAAAATGATCATGAAAAATATATTTAAAATAATAGTAATTAATAATAAAATAGAAAATAAATTAAATATATATCGTTATTTTAAAAACTTACACTTTGCAATGTACGATCAACCGGGATTCGTCACCATACATACTTTTTCTCTATTTCTACAGGTTACACATTTATGACAATTTTAAAAGGAAAGAACTTATTTCATCTGTTCTTGAAGAATGAAAATTTCCGAAAAAGTGAACATTGCGGCAATAAACAACTTTACAAGTCATTTCAAACCGAAGTTACTTATGATTTTTATTAATTACACACAAATGGTGTAACTAAAATATTGAAATGGAACATAATCTATGTTTTAAACAAGTCAAAGATCGAGACCTTGTTATAAATTTCACTAAATTCCTTGCAGCCTTTCTCATTTCCTTTAAAATTTGGATAAAAATTTTGCAAATAAATACGATAATGTTTTTATTCCTTTATATTTAAAATTAAAAAAAACTTTAGCATGTGCGTTTGAAATTTAATTTGCACACCAAGAACAGGTGAAAATTATTTTACTCTATTTGTCTCGAATATATTTAATTAGAACTGCTTAGAAATAAACAAAGCTCTGATATTTTACATAATATATAATAGAATCTATGAATATAAATAATTTTTATTTTTGTATACTATTCACATTTAAGAGAACTATGATTTTTTTTAAGTTACATAAAATTTGCTCTTTGAATCAATATAAATTAAAGTTAGAACCAATTAATTCTTATTTATAATATTTAAATTGATCATTCCGTGATACTATTTACCCTTAAATATACCACGAATCCATTTTTTTAAACAAGAAAAAGTATAGAAATAATAATCTTGTATATGTCAACGTTTACATAAGAACTATTTAAAATATGACAAACTTCGATAATTTTTTTTTCTAAATTGTAAATATGAGCCATATTTATCAGTAAAACTGATTTATTTTTATGAACCGAAAAATTTATCAAATTTTATGATTATAAATAAATTTCATTAAAAAATATTCAGCGAATTGAAATTAAATATTATATAATAAATACTGTACAGTAAATAAAACTTTCATTTGCAGAGAATTTACTAATACCTGAGTAGCGATAATCAACATATAAAGAAAGAGATTGTTGGGAAACTTAAACAAAAAGAGCGTTTGATTAACGAAAATAACTTTAAAATTACAATACCATTTTCAAAATTTCAAAAAGGTATTTTTATTTCATAAAAGTATTAGAGAAAAAATACAACAAAAGAAATGTCAAAAGTAATTTACCTATGGATATGTTACGATAATGGAAATAACATATAAATATACATTATACTTTGCACTTCTTTTAATTTAAACTTTAATTTTGCTTACTTGCGTTTAATTGAGTTGTAAGTAACTTCCTTATTTGACTACATTTATAAAATTTTAAACTAAAAATATTATCTTAAATTTGCATAAATGTGATACTTTTAAGAAATATTA
>JAPDSC010029230.1:0-16467 GCA_026290005.1 Latrodectus geometricus | reverse complement strand
TAAAAAGGGAAAAATTAAAAAAAAATTAATAATCTACAATTTTAACTGGAAGAAATATTTCCTTTGTACACTTAGCTAATTTTCATAAAAAGCTTGATATATTTTGTTTCATCGTTCTTCTTAATGGAAATAAAACTAATAAATTTAATGCAGATAATTTTATTTTTCGATAATATATTTTCATGCATTTCATTAATTAAATCGAAAAGAGAAAGATTTTTTTATAATGATTTTTACTAAAATAAGAATTAAAAAAATCATGAAATCTTTGAAAAAGATTTTCTTATAATAATTAATTTTTGTTAGATATATATTTTGAAAGTTAAAGTACATCTTCTCTTTACTTAAAAGTATTTTTTCAAGTGTAATTGTGAGTTTATTTAAATACATCCCCATTAGCAGCACCCAAGTTTAAGTATTAAGATTTTTATGCTTTGAATTTTGAGTGCATATTATGCGATGTCCAAATTATACTTCGTATTTAAAAAATAAATAAAATGCTTATGTAAGAGTTGGCAGATAAGTAATTATTTAATTATGTTTTGTTTATAAGAAAAAAACTTAATGGGAAGTCAGATATAAGCGTGATATATTTGCATCTGAAAAGCAGTATTGTTAGTAAGCCTGTAATTGATGAAAATCTTGTTATATGATTTTTTTAACTAAAATGATTCATTGCATAGACATTTATATATATATATGGAACCTTTCGTTTTATTTTTAAAAAATGTTAATTTTAAAGATTGACAGATAGATATTTGTAAAATAGTTTATAATGATACATGAATGGTTATTGTAATATGTTATGGGTAAAATTTCTTTATCTCAAAAAAGGCCTATTTCTAAAAGTTTTAAAATCCATGAATATTTCCAAATTAAGTAAATTTCATGCACTCTTATGGTAATCACTTATAAAATAGTAAAATAATAATTTATTTAGTCTAATTAATTTAAACTTTGTTACCATTAGTGTTCTCAAAAAAGAGAAAATAAAATTTTAATAATATTATGAAATTGATAATATTATAAAGAAAAAAATAAATGATATAAAATATTTATTGTATAATGTTCAGCTGACTGTAAAAAAGAAGAATCTAAGAAAAAATACAAAAGGCATACAAGAGATGAAAACACGATTTAGTCACTTTTTCATTGCCTTAGTATAAACATTTATATGACTAAACTTTATTTCAAGAAAATTTGATTTAAAGTAGTCGATGTAATTTCCTGGAATCCAATTTATATGCCAAAATAATGTATTATAGTAACTCTTTACTCGAAAATATAAATTGAGAAAAAATATAAAGATTTTTGTAGAGAAACTATAAAATAGGTAGGATTATTAAAAAGGGGTCTTGTGAATTCCGAAAAATAGGGGTTTCAATTTCTCCAAGTGATACATCAGCAAATAATGAAAAAATGTATTCACGATTTAAAAAATTAAGTACAAGAAAGAGTTACTGAGAACTTGACAGTTTTTACATCCCATTGTAAGTTATACAAACGGTAATAGAAAAGAAATATTAGTGAAATACATTCAAAGATATCAAAGAGATACATTTCAAAGAGAATTGAAAGCTAACTTTCAACTGCTATACAAATGCTGCCATCCAAAATATTTTTGTGATATCAATATACTTTAAGGAGTTCTTTTTCGGGGACTTAGCTTTAAAAATATCTATTTGGCAACATTTAATTACTACTGATGTAAAATATTGCTTTCAAAGGAGACATTCAATTAAGAGAATCGAGATTGTTTTTTAAAGTATCGAGATTCTTTAAAAAATATTAAGATTATCGATTAAGAAAGAATATCTTAAAGTAAAAGAACCAGTCTAAGAGACATTAAATACTAACTTATCGTTGGCTTATTTGGTAATTTAATTAAGTTGTTAGGACACATTGTTTGAATGAGTATGTGAATGCAAACAAATGTAACGTATAGACTTTAGAGTATTAAATCGAATATCAGAAGGGAAGAATGTTTCATCCGTCAACTATTCCTGACAGGCACAAAGAAGATTATATTTATCCTTCAATTGCTTCCATTTTAAAGATATAGTGCATAACAATGAACGATCTGAAGCTCTGAATGGGAAGTAGTGTTTAAAGTTGGACTTAGGAATTATCTGAAAGACGTTTGATCGTATGGCAACTGTTACAAACATTGATTCTGACTACTCTAACCTGTCACCTTCATTTATTGTAATGTCAGTAAGGATAATCTCAGATGGCCAATAAATATATAATTTTTAATGCAATGATAACTTCTGAATATATATGAGAACTCATTAGAGTCATATTTATTAATATGATATAAATTACTATGTAAGAAGACGTCAACAGGTTAATATAAATTTGCTGATGTAAGAAGATATTATATATGAAGCTCAATCATAATTTTTTGTGATACAAAAGAATTTAGTATATAATATGTTCACGCAATTGATAATTGACAATTTTCTTTCTTAAAGAAGGAGTTTAACGAAATATTGCCCACCTAAACAAAATAATATTAACTTAGTAGCACAATAATATGTTCACTTAATTGAGTATCCACATTTATTCCTTCTTAAAGAAGGACTTAAACGAAATTTTGCACACTTACACAAAGCAAGAGTTTTTCAGAAATTATCAGGAAAAAAATGCTGAAATTATTTTTAATATTATTAATTCATATTTATAACTTAAATTTAATAGATTTTATATTGGAAAAGGTGATCTGATAGTTTAAAATATTGATTAGCGTGCTGTAACTATAGTACCAATTGCAACGAAAGCTCGAAAATTTGACTGAGGACAATAGTATGGGGATATATGTACATCCAGTATAGCTGTAATCTAATTCAATTGAGTTTCTATTTTTGATGACAACTCTTCTTATCAACACTGATTCATACTAGAATGCGACAAAAATCGTTTTTTAACATATTTTACTAACATTTAAGTGATAAAGAATAGTGGAAATGACTCCATATTTATTTGATAAATCCAACATCAGGGCATTATGTTTTAAGGGTATGGATTGAAGTTAGCTTAAGTAAATATGTTGACCTGCATGCCGTTATAATGAGAAGTTGCTGTCAAAGAGAATGCAACGACATTCAAAAAATTTTACTTCATACATTTTATTCAAAAATTTGTAACTACTGTTTCCATTTACAGGGAGCCTTGCTGGTGCTCACTACTGTTTCCATTTCATTCTGTTAGTCATTACATAGTACATCTGTAGGATAATATGTTTACTGATAAACAATCAAATTGTATGAAGAAGCATACATATTTATATAAATTACTTATATTTGACGTATTTCCTTGTCTAAATTCCTATGGAAATTAAAAATAAGCAAAGATAATTTATCATTACCTTATTTTTTAAATAAATAAAATAAGTGCATTAATTAATTTTAATGATCTTAAAATTGCTTTTACATTAATCACTATATTATTGTTAACATTTGAACCAGGAAAAACAAATAAAGTCTTAAAATTCAAATTCCTTAAACGGATTTATATTACATGCAAACTCTTACTGAGTAAATAAATAATAAAGAACTTAGAAAAACCATGAAACTCAGTATTAAAATAATTACGCATATAGATGTATCATTTCATAAGTAAATTGCTCAAATAGAGTATCAAGGTCATTCACTCTTAAAGTCAAATTAATATTTACATTAAATGAGTATCCCCAACATTAGGAAAATAATTTCAAATTTAAGATGCGAGCAGTTAGTTAAAAAAAATAGGATTTTCTCATTAATTTTATTTTAATGAATATAAATAAGATTTATAAAAAAAGGAAAGTTTTAACTGAAAAAAAATATCTTTTTTAAATTAAAAAATTAGAAGTGATAGAAACTTAATAATTTATAATTTCTAAATTTATTATAAATATTATTTATAGTTACTTTTTAGGATATTTTATGAATTTACCTCAAAAATCATGTGTTTTGAACACATGAATATAACTGTTAATGCATGCAAGATGAGTATTATTGAATAGAAGCTATAGGCTATCATAAACTAAATTTATTATACTATAGATAAATTATCAATCTTTAACGTATTTTACCCAGAAAATTGCCTCTAATCTTGTCTAGCGGTGAGCGTGCCTGAGTGCGGATAGGGAGGTCCTGGATTAAAGTCCCAGTTTGGGCGTGGATGTACTTTCTCTCTCCTGTCTTTTTATTGTATGATTGGATTGTGAATGGCAGTCTTCCCTATAAACGGATACCTATGGCATGTGTGTACTGAGGAAGTTAAACTCCACGCCAAATTACAGTTCACTTGGAAAAATGGAGCATCAAACCATATAATGCCAGCCTAGCCTGATCAAGACAACAAGCAAAATAACATCCCAGAAAATAATCATACAAAACATCAACAATGCATACTTTTATGTACTATTTATGTAGTTTTGTATTATATTTTCTAAAATCTATATGTCTGTGTTTCAATATCAGGAATATCTCTGGAACGGTAAAAATATAAATTTAAAGATTAATTATTACCTTTAAAATTATTTTACGGTAATAAATTTTAAAATTCATATTAATTAAATATTAAATTAAATTTGTTACTTTTGAAAATATTTTTCATTATCTAAATTATTGCTATATTCTGTATAGCAAACTAATGGGAGTATTTTAAATGTTATCAATCAAAAAATGATTAAATTATTACTTGTTGCCTAATATTGAAATTTGTACGATGAACTTAATTCTGATCACAGTGAAGACACATTAAATGATTTAAATAATTATATTTCAAACAAAATAGTGTATATAAACAAACAAAATTAATATTGATAAATAATTATGTGTGCAACTGTTTATTTATTACATATTTGTTCTTTTGTTTTCAGAGATAAATCTACCATACACGATGACGGTATTAATACTAAATTATACAAAATTTTGCATGTTAAAATTATTATAAATAGAACTGCTTAAAAATAAACTAAAATTAAACTCAGTGGCATGACAGCATCATGTACTTACTTTCCTTATATCGATTTTCTTAACCGAAGGACTTAAAGTGTGCATGAAATGTCCTGGCTAGATAGTCAGCTTAACGTAAAACCCCTAGTATTTAGTTCCTACGCATTCTTAGTACTCATTTTTATCTACCCTTTGAAAGAGGAAAGGCTGAATCGGCCCTAACCAACCCGAGAATCAAATATCTGAACTATATCCTTTCAAATGGACCATTCAACGGGATATATATCCAACATGAAATAAATTAATTATACAATGAAAGATGATAAGATCATTTTTATTTGTAATTAAATTTTCAAAGTCTGAATAACAATGATTTTCATTTTAATAGTTTTAAATACAAATAAGTTTGTAATTATAAATATACATTAAAAATTAATTCATTTGCAAAAGGTTTGTTTACTGCAATCTGTTTACGAGTGACTTATAATACATGCTAAAAATAAACGTATTTTTAAAATATAATTGTTTATATATTATTTTAAATTCATTTGTTGATTGTTTGAAGAGAAAACAAATAAAATATTCTCATTTTATGTTTCTAAAAAGATTAAGACTTTTTAAGGAACAAATGCTTTGTAAAACCTAAATGTTATAGAAGACTCAATATCTTATCTATTAATTACTTGGGTAATTTGTTGCAAGTTAGTTTTAAAATTTACAAATAGAGTGACATTAAATTCAGATAAAATTTTGAATTATTTTTTGGCGATATATATATTTTTTAATATGTATGTACCAGTTACTGTTTCCCTTGTCATAACGTAAAATCCAGATGCATTGCAAAATATGTTAACTGATTGTTTATAAAACAGGATTTTGATTTATGAAAATTCCTTTAATATCGAATTTTAAATCTTGTTATTTATAGTAAATTTGATAATTATTTGGGTTCACAAACCAAGGGAAATGATTTATCTTTAACAAAACTGAATGATTTTAACAATGTTCACTTGTAAAGTATTTCTATGTTTTTCAAAAATATGTCAACTTAAAATTCTTCATTTGCCCTGCACATTTTAGCAAAACACTCAGATGATTGTTAATTCATTAAATTACTTGTATTATTATGTATTAATTGCATTAAAATGTAAAATATTCATGGAAGATTTTCATAGGAAAAAAATAGGATTTTATAAAATAAATATGGGAAACAAAAATACAACAGGAGAATTGAAATCATTTATTGATTAGTATCGGAATATTTTTGTAAAAATTACTTAAAATTCTAATTTGAGTTCATTATTTAAAACAAAATAAATTTATAAATTTTCAAATATCTAAATTCGTTATTTTATTCTGTAATTAAAGAATTTTTAGCATAATATTAGTGTGTTGACAAAACGTATTAAGTTTATAAAACTCCTAAGGAATAGCATTTGAAAATATTTTAAAAATTAATTATTTAATATTTTAATTAACTACAAAATTGTATAATTTTTTAAATAATGATAAAGACAATCTAAACACACAATATATCATTTATAAGAAAAAAATGATCACAGAGTATTGCATTTTAATTAAAATAAAAAAAATTCGGAAAGCATAAGTTAGCTCATCCCGTTGTTTCACCAAATGCTTATTCCATTATATGATAGTAAAATCGAATTTAACGCAATTGCTTTTTATTCATCCAAGTTATTTTTTCACACCGATAGATGGCAGTAAAAGTAGAGTGAACGTAAGAACTAGTTAATGCTTTTATTTATTTACATATATCTCTTTATTAATTTATTTCGATTCAATACATTTTTCCGAACATAAAAGTTGTTATAAATCTTTGATACCATTATGTTTATAATTCAACAAATTAAAAAAATGTAGTGAAAAACTTTTATATGAAACATTAATACTTGAATTGTCTAAAAATAAAATTTATTTGTGTTAAAAATAATAAAGAGGAGAAGAATTTATAATATTGAAACAGTATTTTCGTTTCTCTTTAAACGTTACAAATGATTAGCGAGAAAATTATAGTTAAATTCATTAATATTTTAAAGACAATATTAAGAAATTTTATTTACATGTATAGAAAAATTTTTCAATGTAAGTAATGGATAAAAAAAAAATATTAAAACATACTAGGTAAACGCACATAAACTCACTTTATTAGCAAATTAACAAGTTTCTTTATTGAGCTAAACGTTTAATGTTTTTGAAAAACATACTAGTAAAAATTAATCTATGCTTTAATTGCAAAACAAAAAATGTAGTAATGCAGCACTTTATAGTATTAAATATATTTCAATCGCTTAAACTAAGTTAGAATCAAAATTGGTGATTTTATTGATGGTTTTCTTTCATTTAGTATGTGTTGAATAAAGCATTTCTATTTATTAGAAATTTTCTTTAATAACTACACATTTCAATATGATTTGATTAAATGTAGTTATTATACGCTAGAAACTATCAAATTTGTTATATTTCTATTAATTGTAAATAATTTTTATTTGAAATAATGAATAGTTTTAATTACCATGTTGATCTAAATGGAACCTGGTTTCATCTAAATATCTTAAGCTTAAACCTTATTTTTCGTTGAACGTACAATATTAAAGATGGGTCCGAATGTGATGCTGCCTTAAAAATGACTAATATCATGATCACGTAGTTGATGACTTTGCTGAATTTGTCGAGAGAACGAGCGTGCGATTACTTGATATTTTTATAGTGCCTTTCT
This sequence comes from Latrodectus geometricus, assembly GCA_026290005.1. Classification (NCBI taxonomy): domain Eukaryota; kingdom Metazoa; phylum Arthropoda; class Arachnida; order Araneae; family Theridiidae; genus Latrodectus; species Latrodectus geometricus. The sequence continues at coordinate 8,787 of JAPDSC010029230.1, read as the reverse complement.
ACATTCGCGTGCAAACAGTTACTTAACTTAACTACTTTTTGAAATATAATACGAATCAATTGCCTGCTTCTTTTGTCAGTTAGAGATATCACTCCACAGAGAACCATATTTCCATTTGATTTGAACCCATGTTATACAGATAATTCTTGAATTTCTACCAAAATAATATATTTTCAGTAATTTAATATTGTTCTTGAATTTTATTTCTACTTCAATTACGCCGCAAGAAAAAATTGACTAGAGTCCATAGGCCAATAAAATAATAATTAGAAAACATTAAATACTCTTATAGGATATTAGTAATTTACTTTATAAAGAAGAATGTTACATTAATTTCTTTAATTTTAACGAAATTCCACATTTACGTTTTTTCACAAATTGAAGTTCTAAAAGTTATTAATAAATGAGTAGTATTAGTGCGAATATTATGCATGTTTATCTAATAAAGGAACTATTTAAATTATTATTTTTAGACTGTCAGCCAATGAGAAGGAAAGTTTTTTATCCCTTGAAAATAAACACTTGTCTATGGTAAACCAATATCCCTGCCATTATTAGCATTTCAATAAACAATAATTAAAGTTTTTACAAAATTTTGTCAATAAATATTAAAACGAATAATTAATTAGCAGTCATTTTTATACCTTTCTATTTGTATTATTTTGAGGAAATAACTTAATTTTAATTTTTCTTTAAACTGATTCTATTTAAAGAATATTATTATGCGATATAAAACCTTCATATATATATATATAAATACAAGACAAAAGATCTATTAGTGAATAAATAATATAAAAGTTCTTAATTTCTCACAAAATGCCTGTTTGTATTACATTTTGTGACAATAAGATAAATTTTCTAATAAAAATATCCGACTCTCACAAAAGAGATTCCTTCTAATTACGAGATTTCATTCACGGTCAAATAAACTCTATAAGTAATTAGATGAATTATATTGATTTTTTTTTTTTTTTTTTTTGCTAAAGTGTGTTTACTTTTCTTTCAGTTACTAAAATCGATACATATTAGTGAAAAGAATGTTTGTCAAAGAAATATAACAGCACCATATTACACACATATCCTTAGAGGAATTTCGGTACGTGCCCTTAAGTCATAAGATTAAGGGAAAAAAAATGGAATGTGTTTGAAAAAAAGAGATTCTCAATTTAAGCAATTACTGATAAAATGTTCTGAATCAAAGTTTAAATATTACATTTGTATTAAATATGATATTTGTTTTCAGAGGAGGCAGTTACGAATTTATGTGCTTTCTTTAAGAAACCTGGAAAAAAAGCATAGATACGAAGTTTTTTAGTAAAAAATGAAAAAAAGCATGTAAAAATTATTAATTACAAATTAATGTATATACGAATTTTAATTATTGCATCATTTATAAATTTATAAAAATTTAAAAAGTAATTAATATCTTTTCGATATAAAACATGAATTATTACTGATTTTGAAACATAGATTTTGAACTTAAAGGTTGTTTGAAAAAAAATTGAGCGAAGTTTTAACAGGTATAACCTTTCAGAAATTTTAATGACTATGAAGAAATTATAATATTTTATATGACATATTTTTAGACTGATGACAAAATAAATAATATATTTTTGTGGTATAAAACGTACAAGAAAAATAATTTAACGTTCGAGCTGATCAGTTTAAGAGAGTATCATTTGTTTTTTATTTATACCATTAAATCGGACATATATTGCGACTTTTCTAATATTAAAGTATAATATTTGTTTGAGCCTTGCTTAAGTGTGAGAGACAATTTACAACACTTTTGAACTGTTTTAAGTTTATTTGAGTTGTTAAACTCAAATAAGAACACAAACTGTAATTGAAACCTGCTATAATTTTATTTTTGAAAATCTTAATTTTTTTTTTCAAATATTTTTATTGCTTATAACAGCAAATGCTAAAACTATTCACAACCATTCTAAGCACAAACATGAAAACGTCGAACATATTTTTTTGACATTTTTTGATACATTGTTGGCATTACTGACAAGATTTTATCAGATATGATTGGTTTTAAACTATTAATAATTGCAGGACATCTCTAAGAAGCACAATGCTTTCAATAACCACTCAAAACACCTGACGGGATGTGGTCTGGTAACTTTGGTGGCTAGAACCATATTATAGTTAAATTGTCATTGAATGATTCTTTAATCATTTTCTTTGTAAAGTTCCTCCTTCTTGAGGTGGCTCCGTCTAGCTGGACCCAACAGTAATTGTCTTATATCTCCCCCCCCCCCACTGGAACAATTAAATGCTTGAACTATGTCCAGAAAACTTCCTAATTAAAAGTTTAGCTAAAAAAAATTTTCTTATCACTTTTTACTTTGATATCGAAGCCTATTACACATTTGGATGCAAAGGTCATTCATTCTCTTAGCTCAAGAAAAGTTTGATTCCGGCAAATACACACATTGCATAGGCAAATATACACATTGCTGTTAAGCTGGAACAAAACATCATTTGAGAAGTAACCATCATGAACTTTTAAATATCGTTATATATTGTTCTAAATATATAAATCAACAAACCAAATACAAAAATCTAGTCTGTTACCTAAATTATTTAAATGCAAATGCAGAAGTGGACTGAGAAACTACTTGTAAAATTTCAATTACAGTATTTCCGCCTGATGTGCTGAGCCATAGGATATTAATAACTTAAATTGTAGTTTAAGTATATTGTTTTTGTTCTAAGGATGATGTTATCATGCTTCTTCGTTCTTGACACAATTCGAATTCGCTATTTAGTAACACTAATGGCAAGTTTCATTTATCCATTTTTTTAAACCATGTTGAAACAAACATTTTGAAATTATGGGTCTTATAAAAATTTAAAGGAAATGTCTCCAACATTTTTTAAAATATTTAAAGATAATGTTATTATTGTTAAAAAAACATATTTTTCAACAAAGAACCTAGAAATTTTCATTAAAATCTAAGAATAGGGAATAGAGATTGATTTTATTTCTTGCATACATATGTAATCTTGTTAAATAAATTTTAAAATTAAAACGTTGAATAAAGCATATAATTTATTCAAATCATTTGCTAAGAATGTAACTTACAATTAAAATGGTGAGAATTTGCTTAAAACTGAGCTTTTCGTTTTTGAAAGTAGAAAGAACAATACTCTCACATTAAGTATCGATATATTAAATGAGTTATGATGTTGGAAATTTTGTTACGGGCATTATAGATCAAAAACAAACGAGTATTCTTTGGTATTAATCAATCTGTACTTTTTATGTTGTACTTCAATAAAAATTCAGCGAAATTGAAACAATAGGAGTAATCGCGCCAACAAAATGTCATTCCTATAGACTCACTTTAAGACAAAATTTAGTGTAAATGTTAAGTTTTCAACATCATTTTCATTATCTTTAATGTGAAACTAACCAAAAGCTAATACCAAAGTATGAAAAACTTTTTTTTTCAAATATGTAAAATTGTCTAATTGAAATGGGTTGAGAATCTCATTTAACTATAGAACTCAGTTTACTAAAATCTATGCAAAATCATTAAACGAGGCTTTGTCTTTTTATAAACTTAATGTATTTGGAATGCACATGATAATGTACAAGTTAACGATCTTCAAGATTCTTATGTTGAATTCATTTGATATCAATACTCATCCTTTTCATTATTCTTCATTTTTAAAAAATAGCTGGGAAACGTCTCATTAAAATAGAAAAATCTGACATAACTATAATTATAACTCATTAACAAATTATGATATATTAAAAATTCACATTTGTAAAAAATTAGAAAATTATAATATAAAAATATGCTCTTTAACTTTACATTTTCATATATAATATTCATAATTTATCAACATTAAAACTAAAGAAACTTTACCACCTCAGCATGTTAAACCATCTTGCAAATATTTATTTACAGTAAAAATTTTATACCTGATGTAATTTTTCTTCCTTTTATGTACTTTAAAATTTTGGAAATATATTATAAAATACGATATAACTTCAGAATTTAAATTAAAATTCCAATTTGAAAATGAATTTAAATACATAAAATCCCATCAATATTTCTAACATTTCCCTTCTGAAATTACACCACATTTGATTGAAATATAGTTTCCAAAGTTTAATATGGTTTTTATCACATTACAGCTATTTGAAGTTTTTGAAAACATTGTTTAAGAAAATATCGATTTTCGTTAGCTTCCACATCAGTAGCACTAGGTAATTTTAGTCATTTATTGTTCTTAAAACGCTAAAACATATGGTCACCGTGATTGTTTTCTTGATACATTGTCCTGATAATTATTTTTGATTGCTGAAAATGATTCTGGGGGATACCCTTTGCCTGAACTCAGGAACTTGATAATGATTATCAGCAAATGAGATTAGTTTATGATTTAGACGATCACGCAACTCATCAATGACTGATTATTTAATCGTCAGCCATAATTAAATCATTTATTGTGGATATATGCAGATACATGTTGATGAGCGTTGAAGATCTTTAGTAACAGATCTTCTCAAGTTTCCAAATGTTTTAATTTATGTAACGTTGAAAAGTTGTATCTTTTCAGACACAACAAGAGTTAAATATGATAAAATACTTACTATTATAGCTCAAGTTTATTTCATTATGGGACTAATGCTGAAAAAAGCATTTTAATTTAAAAGATTCTAAAATATGATTGACAAAAAACCAGCAAAATTTATAAATGCATATATTTTATATTGATTTATTAACTTGCTCTTATACAGATAAAGTAATTGTGAGTTAAAATTCAAAACATGAATAGATCAAATTAATCTTTTAGAATATCTATATTTTTCTTATTTCCTATACGTGGTTGGAAACGTGATACATGCATTGAATATACGTGGTTTCTATGCACTGAATATGACTAGTATAGAATATATTTTGAGTAATTGAAATTACAGAGTAGATATTGAGAATTCACTATTAAAGTTGTTTTATAGTCAATAAACTGATTTTAGATTACGTTTAAAATATTTGAATATTGGTTAATATAAGACATGTACATGCATTGTAATAAAAATGGATAAAAAAAATATCAATAAACATAGTCAATTAATCATATATATGAAATCAATATAATAAAAATCACAATATTATAAGCATAAAATATCCCATAAAAAATTATATGCTTAATTTGATTATGCTTTCACAGTGTAATGTGCAAATATAACATAACTATTATATTTAAGCATACAATAATAACTCTAGTTTTGTTAAGTCATATATAAACAAATAACTTCAGAACTTTTGTATAAAAGTAGAATAGATAATTGTTTTGCAAATCAGGATCAATTAAACAACAAATTCCTAAAATATTTAACAATTCAATGTCACTACTTACTAGTACATTGTTTATAAACATCATTTTCTACATAAAATATTTTGTGTAAAATTTATAATCGCCTATTTGACTACAACTATAAAAACGTATTTCAAATATATAAAATAAAACTATAATTAAATTTTTTTTTTAATTTTCATTGATAAAAATGTTCTATGGTCTAATCTTTTTATCTTTTTAATTATTTAACAAATAATGTTTTAAATAAATAATCTCTATAATATAAGGTAATCCTAAAGATCTTGTTTGTTTCATATACATTAGTCAAATTTATTTAAAGGATATATTGCTTGAATAGAAATTTTTCATATTTCTTCATCATTTAATATTATGAAATAAAAATGGTTGTGAAAATCAAATTATTTAGACAAATGGATGTCTGTCATAAATGTATTCTAAATGTCACCATTTTCAAAATTTTATTTTCTTCTTAAAATGTTCCAGGTCAAAGACAATAAACTGTTTTTAAAAAGTGAGCTTAATCAGCTGACATAAGCAATGAGAATAGTGATAGTTTAGAACATTGTGATACTCTTCCTTTTGCAAATTTCTGCAGAGTGAATTCACTTAATACAATCAATCGCTTCATAGCATTAACGTGTAGTGAAGTGATAAGACTAACACACTACTCATCAACACACTTTACCACTCCAACGATAATATCTTGGAGTTTATTAACAAATCTTCATTTTACAAATACACACACACTCCATAGAACGAAACAATAGTTATGATGTATTAAAAAAATGATGCTATAAATATTTTAAAAATGTTATTTATAATAAAAGTAATTGCTTTAAAGTAATTTTTTCATTACGCTTACCAAATTATTTATAACATGCATAGGTAATCCTAGAAATTTTGCCAAATAAGTCAAGCATAATGCCTTATAAATTGATAGAAATAGATAGTGAAATTATGAAATTATAATTCTATAATAAGCTTATAAATAATTGTGTTTCTAAAAATCATTCAAAGCAAAAATAAAAATAATAAAGAAAGCAACTTGGTACTACAATATCAATTGGTTCAATATTTAGATGAATTCTTCTCTTCCTTAGAAACAATCAACTTCGTGTTCAAACAGAAAATTTTATTTCCCTCCATTTAGTTATTCATAGTGATGATTTTCTATCTTACTAAGATTTTAGTAATTAAATATTAATTCTCATTAGTTCATTGAATCAGAAGTATAAATTTATGATCAACTGAATAATAAATCAGAAAATCAAATAGAGAATTAATAGCGCTAATTATAAGTTTGCAAGTCTCTTTCTACTTTCAATTAATAGTATAGTTAATACTTATTATTTTTTGGTTCGCTTAAGTAGACCAAGAGGAATTAATGAATAAACTAAAGCAATTCGTTTACTGAGCTAAACTATAACAAAGTTGTTTTGTCAGTATAGAAAAAAGAGATTAATTTTTAAATGATCTAATTATACTAGTAGAATCACAAAATAGCATGCAATGACATGCAATATCAGTAGTAACAAATTCGGGTCTTAAGAATTATAATGAAAAAATTAATCACATTGTGCACAGAGATTCTTTTTTTCCTAGGATATGGAAAAACTCTTATTTTTATATCCAATTTACTATTATATCCTTATTTTAGAATTATTTTGATTATTTTATAAAAGAGATTATTTTATAAACAAAGAAACACTTGTGGAACATTAGAAAATGGAAATATAAAAGAGATTAATGAATAAAATTGCATTTTTTTTATTTAATTGAAGTAAACATTTTAAACTTATCTTATTATAATATTTATATTATTTAAAAATATTATTCCAATTTTTGTTCATGCTAGTGAAAAAATTTAACTATAATGAATGATTATTAAATTATAAATAGCAATTTTTTTAAGTTATTAAATCATATGTTCTAGTAGAATCTATTATTTATGGAATATATTTTCATTATAGTATATATTTGCGTCTAATCTTAAAAAATTCTGATATATTATTTTTAATATTCTTATTTGTTAAATATATACGTTCTCAAACCTTTTTGAAAAAATATATTCATATACTAAGCTTTATAATTTATTTTATGTTTAGTAATAGAATATTCTGATATTTTTAGAAACTTCGTTGCTTACATGTTAATAAAATTTTCATGAAAATCAACATGGAATACTAATTATTCTGAAAAACACATCACTATACCTTACTAAAACATCAAGTAAATCAATGTCATCAGAAGGAATCTTTGTTATATTATTAATTTAAATAAACCTCTTAATTTAGACAAACAATTTTTTACAAAAGATAATTTCAATTTATTATTTAAAAATGTTCTCACATATTTTGATTATTGTGTTATAAAAATATTTGCACATAAGTACTAATTTTCATTCATAGTAACATTTGAAATAATGCAATAAAACATTATGTATTTTTCTACATAATTTGTAATACATTATATTTACTTTATACATACAACCAAGAAAATATATTTTTAACACGTTTTTGTTAATTATCAAAATTAAACAGCAAAATAATTTATTTGACAGTTTTGTATTGATAAGACATTTTTATTTATTCCGGCTTTTAAGTTTCAAATATACATATTATTTGTATTATGTTTGTAATTTAAATCTTCAGTTTTCATTCATAATACAGTTAAACAACATGTTTTCGATTCATATATTTAATCAGAATAACTCCTTGGGTATTTGTTTACTTTGAATGGATAGAATCAGACAAAAATAACTTATTTTGCATTTTAAACAATTAATATTTTGCCATGCTGAAACCTTAGACAATTATTTCATTGTACAAAACACAAGGAAGCTTTTACAATTTATTTTCAATAAATGACAAATAAATCTGAAATTGTTTCTTATATCAATTTTAAAATGCACATTAAAATAAAAAATAATTTTATGTCAAAGAAAACAAGAGCCCATCATTTGAGTATGAGCTAAGACTAAGAATCCTCAGAAATAAACATTTACTTAACTGTTATCCTTGAAATTACGATAATGAAATTTAGCTATTTAAATGTTTGTTTCCAATTACTCTAAAAGAGTAAAAAAAATATGTTGTATATAATTATAACAAACTTTTCTGTTTCAAAGAAAATATCTCATCAAAACAAAATAAGTAAAATGGAACACATTTATCTAAATAAAAGTGTTCGCTTAGTTTTATTTAAATATTAATTTTCTTATATATTTCACTCTACATAAATTTCGAATCTTTTAATCTTATGTTCTTATTAGATAGAGAAATGTATTTATAAGTTTTATTAAGTTAATATATTGATTCTGGAATATGTTATTTTTTTAATGAATAGGTACTTTTTTATGTACTATGAAATAATGAAAAATATTTATATTTAAATGACAGTAAAATGTATTGTATCAATCATATTAAAAAAGTTAAATTAAAAGAA